>RCIC01000015.1:3395000-3597500 GCA_018883505.1 Ceratosolen fusciceps
CGGCGATAGCGCTGTAGCCGTTCTCCGCGGCCAGCTCGGTCGCGCTCCTCTCCCGACAATCCCGCACGCGCAGGGCCATCGCATTCCATCTGGACAGACGAGACAGAAGAGAAAAAGCCATGGTTTAGCTCGTGCAACGGGCCAAGGCCGAGCGGCGGTGGGACCAATCCGCCCCCTACCCTCAAGCTCCCCTTGCCGCCCCCGACCCCCCGCCCAATGAAGCGCCAAACGTCATCCGAGCGTCCGAAGCCTACGGCTTACCCTCGGCCCTGCCCAGCCGCTCGCTCTCTCTCTCTCTCTCTCTCTCTCGCTCCCGCTTTCGCTCCCGGTTCAGGTCCCGGTTCAGGTCCAGATCCCGGTCCCGGCTTCGCTCCGGTGACGCCGACCCCGGCCGCCCTTACCGTTCCCGGCCCACTTTACCTTCGCCGCGGTGCAGACAGCCGAGGTCGGTCGGGCTGGGAGGGGGAGGGGGGGTGTCGCCGAGGAGACGCACAGAGGGACGTATTTCACGGATGCGCTTCTGAGCCTCCTCCTCCTCCTCCACCACCACCACCGCCACCACCGCCACCACGACCACCGTAAGTGGCCTCAGATTTATAATCAGAGCCAGCAGACTTTGTGGGAGCTCGCTCCAAGCAAGCGACTTGATTAATTCCTCGTAAACTTATCCACTTATAATAACAAAGAGTCGATCTGCTCCGCTGCTCCTCCGCTCGTACGACTCCACAATTACCATTACTCTGCATTATTACCAACTCGGTAACTTTATCCCATTGACTCCTTCCTTACTTACTTACTTACTTCATCCCTCCCTCCCGTCCTCCCTCCGGCCCTCCGTTCCGCCATTCCTCCCTTCCTCCCTTCCTTCCATTCTTCCTATTCTCATTAATACCTCTGACTATTAGCAATTAATCGTGGGGAAGAGGCTTAGGCCTCCCGGGGCCCGCCGGGACCTCTTCTTAATTGAAACGACAAGGCTCCGCTCGGATAATTATTATTCTCGACGTCGCGACGACCCGATAAACCGCCCACCCCCCTCCACCGTCCCTCACCGCCGACAATCGACACGGCCGTTAAATCACCACTTTTATTCGCGAGGGAAGCCACGTGGTACGGATCCCCTTCCTCCTTCGCGCCCAATATTGACGACGACGACGATGACGGTGACGACGATGCCCCCTCCCCCCGTGAGCGCCGGCCCGTAAAAACGTTACGGGGGAGCGTCCGGGGCTTACACGCTATCGCGAAAACGTCAAACATCCTCCCCCAAGAAATGCAGCCACGACCCTCCGCCCCTCCCCCACCGCCGCGGTAACGAACGAAGGGGAAGTTCGACGCCGTTGGTACGAGCGAGTGACCGACGGTCGCTCCGTGTGCCCCGTCGGCTACGAGGAGATGGCTCGCCATAGGACGACGGTGTCCCCGAGGCCGAGCGCGTGCAGGTACATGGGGCTCACCGATATAGTATCCTCGCGGTGTCGGCGTGCCCGGCAGCGCAGGCCCAGGCGAGGGGCGTGAGCCCGGCCGCGTCCTGACGTAGCGCGTCCACCTCGGCGTCGAGGACGCTGCTCGGGTTCTCGGCCCGCCAGTGTAGGAGGGCGCAGGCCAGCCGGGAGTAGCCGAGACCCGCTGCCAGATGGAGGAGGGTCGGTCCCCCCGACTGAAGGGGCTCGGCACCGCTGCGCCAGGGCCTCACCACCGCGTCCTACGGACAGAGAGCAGCTTCCAGTTTTGGTCTGTTTTGTTGTTGTTGTTGTGATTAATTTTAGCTAATGAATAATTTTGACGGTCCAGCCGAACTTGCCTGGCAGTAGGCGACCAGCCTCTCCTCGAGGTGGGCGGCTGGCGAGGGCGGTCCCGGACCCTGGAGCCGGGTCTCGACGTCGGCCAGCCGATCGAGGAGGGCCTTCTCCGGGCTGGGCTCGCTCTGCGGTGGCCTCCGGTACTCGAAGGCCACGCTGTCCGAGACGACGAAGCCGTCGCAGGCGACCTGGAGGGAGGCGACGCCGGCCGCGTGGGCCGGGCACCGGCAGCGGAGGACGCCCGGCTGCACCAGACAGGCCTCCACGGGCTCGCCGTCGAAGAGGATCGAGTACGACTGGGAGCCTCCGCCGGTCCACGGTCCAGCCACCAGCACCTTCGAACACGATGACGACCGTGCGGGCGTATTGAGTAGGCTAGCCTCTTCTCCCCCCATTCCCCCATTCCCCATTCCCGCTATTTGCTTTCCCGTCGGCGATCCTCGGAACTAACCTTCCCTTAGCTCACCCTTACGCTCACGGATTCAAGGAGGCCGCCGTTCATCCTTGGCAGGGTACAGGGGACGGGGTAGGTGGGACAGGGAGGTAGGTAGGTGGGCGCGCGAGGGTCGGGACGGTAGGGAGTCGCGTCGGGAGGGAGGCATTCGTTACCCGGGAAAGAATTGCGGGGGGCAAGTGGCAAAGTTAGAGAGTACAGGAAGCGAGTCACAGTTGTTGAACAGTAACGACCCCTATAAAATTGCCCGAACAACACTAATTTTCCCTTCTTTCATTATACGGCTCCGCGGGCCTAATACATACAATTACATTTCCCTTTAGGATTCCGCAACTCCAAGGGTCTCTATTAATGACGTGAGACTTGGAATCGCAGTTACATTTTAATTCCATTGGTTATTGGGGTTCTGCAGAGGACAATTATTGGCCTGGCCGCCTCCTCTCGCGTATCGTCTATCGCTTCGTTGTCCCGATCGCTTGTTAGACACGGCAAAAAAAGCAAATAGAATAATCGGCGGGAGGCGGGAGGCGTGGGAGGGGGGATGGGCCTCCAAGCCGTAAGGGGCCGATGAAAGGGTTATTGGGGTGTAGCCGGGACGATAATATACTGCTTTTGGTACGGGAGGCGCGGCGCGGAGCTCCATAATGGCCGATTTTACCGAAATTAACGAGGCCGTTCGTCAGCGGGGTCGGTACAGTCGGGGTAAGGGGTGAGGGGATTCGTTGGGGGGAGGTGCGGGCGAGCCGATAATTACGGAACCGCCGCTAATTAATGTCCGCATCACCGCAGGCCGTATCGCAAATTGTTTTCTCGTCGGGCGTCTATTTTTACGGCGTTGGCCGAGAACCGGCGCTTCTCGATCTGGTTGGCGGGGGGCGGGGCGGGGGAGTTAAGACAAGGGAAGGGTGGAACAAACAAACAAACGGGCCTTTCAGCTTACAAGTCGCGTCGGCTTATAAAATAACGACCGATTATTGTATTGGTATTGTATTGGGATGCTGACCTTGACGCCGCCCTCGGTGTAGCTCCACTCGGGGCTGTACTCGGCGATGTGGACGGTGGTGCCCGGGTGACAGTGGCCCTCGACCTCCGGACTTATTCGCATGATATCAGTCTTGGTCTCGACCTCGGCGGCCGAAGCCGCGGCCTCGAAGTCGTGGAGCTCCGGCAGGTCGCTGAACATGTCGAAGGCGTCGAGGTTCACGAGGACGTCGTCCGTAGAGTCGATAAAGTCCATGGGGTTGATGATGTTGTTGTCAGCCGGGGAGGGCGACGGCGACGGGTGGACCATGTTCGCGGAGAGGGTGCGCTGTATATCCTCCTGGCTGAGGTCCAGGGTCTCCACGAAGTCGGCGACGGTCGTCGGCGGCGGGGGTGGCGGCACCGACTGCTGGGACGTGCACTCGACGCCGCTCCTGCTCTCCCGTGGCCCCGTAAAATTTATCATTACGTACGTACTGGCATCGCGACGCATCGGCATTTAATTCGCGCTCAACGGTGATCGGTGGCGATGCGGTACGTTGCGTGACATTGGGGTACGTAGACCGGATATACGCGTGTCCCCACCCGTAGCAGCGATCCCATTATCATTCACGCGGCATGATTTCGTTGCCCTCGTCACAGCGGGCCGCCGTTTAATTATCCGAATCCAGGACACGAGCCTCTCGGCCGCTAATGTTGATAAATCGTCGGCTTAAATTAAAACCTAACCTTAAATTAATCCCGACTTTTATATTATTCCATTGGCTGGGCGCTGCGTCCACGGCATTCCTAATAGGCACAAAGCGGTGCATGGAAGGTGGAGGGGGGGGGGGTTCGCCCCGACAAACGAGGACCGTTGTTCGACCGCTCACTCCGCAGGGAAGTCCATTAATTTAGCGAATTATTTTATCGAGATCCGAGCGATCGAGTCAAACGAAAGGGGGCAAACAAAGCGCGTCATTAGCTTCCTCGTAAACGTCGGGGATGACAAATGTCCGTTCTTCGGATGTGCGATTTGGCTAATTCGTCTGGGCTGGAGCGAACCGTTCCGTGCGCGTAAAAAAAAAAAAGTCGATTCCCTCCGAGCACAAACTTGTATTCCCAAAGAGATACTTGCCCGTGACTTGCGCCCGTATCCTTGGACTCGATCTCGTGCTGCTGCGAGCTCTGCTGCTCCCGGTCGATGCTGTTTTGCTGAACCACGTGCTGCTGTTGCTGCTGCTGGTGCTGCTGCTGCTGCTGCTGCTGTTGATCCGTCACCTGTTGCATGTCTACCTGACTTTGCTGTTGACCTTGCTGCTGCTGTTGCTGTTGCTGCTGCTGCTGTTGCTGTTGCTGCTGTTGCTGTTGCTGTTGCTGTTGCTGCTGCTGCTGCTGCTGCTGCTGCTGATGGTGATATGGCTGGCTGTTAAGGATTAGAAGGCCACCTCCGCCCTGGATTTGTTGCAAACTTAAAACTAATGGAGCCGGCTGCTGACTCTGCGTCGTGTGGGAATGTCTCGAGTAAACTCGCGGAGTCGTCGAGGCCGTCGTGCTCGGCTGCTGAGCTCCGGTAGTCGAGGAGACCTGCGTTACATCTCGTTATTCTCATTACGACTAAGGTTATTAGTCAATCTGCCCGATCGTTAATGGCCATTATTTTATTACTGCTGTTATTGTTACTGTCACTGTCATTGTCATTGTCATTGTCATTGTCATTGTCATTGTTGTTATTGTTGTCGTTATTATTATTCGAAACCCGGGGGATCCGTTTGACTGTCTTTCCAGTTGCGGGGCTCGATGCGATCGGACAAATTCTTAATTACCTGGATTAATTAATCCAGGTAGTACGGGAAGGAAGAAGGTTACAAGGACGTTACGAGGTTGAGGTGGAGGTGCGCACCTGATTGTCGGGCGTGAGTCTCCTGGGGGCGAGCTGGGCGGCGGTACTCGAGCTCGCGGAGGAAGCCCTTTGACGGTCGAGGAGCTGGGAGACGATCATGTCGACCGGGTGGCCGGAGTGGCCGCCGAGGCCGGGGCCGCCGGCCTGCTCGGGCTCCTCCCCCCCGAGGAACATCGGCCTCAGCTGGGAGGCGAGCTCGTCGCGGGTCCACTCCTTCTTGTCGGGCGGCAGGGCGAGGCAGGGCGGCAGGGCCGCCAGCTTCGCGTCCCCGTCCGGGTATGGCACGTTCAAGTAGTGGACGAGCACGACGTCCGGATTCTGGAGGAGCCAGTAGCAGCGCCGGTGAAACGTCGGCAGGATCGCCGAGTGCACGTAGCAACCGTAAATGCACTCCACGCCCTGGACCTGCGAACGTTACCACACGTCACACGTCGTCACTCGTACCTCCTGTACAATACCCGTCATCGTCGTCGTCGTCGTCGTCGTCGTCGTCGTCGTCCTCGTCGTAGGGAGGGGAGGGGGGCAAGAACGACGACGTTCACGGGAGCTTCGCCGAGGAATGGTAGTATAGAGCGGGCGGAGGGGTCGGGGGGGATGAAAATTCCAAGGAAATCGAGCTGCTCGCCCAGGGATTTGACGATTCGGGCCACGGCTCGTCATCCCCGAGAGTTCCCGCGATCTAAAGTATGCGGGAGATGAGTTTTATCCCCGCCCGTAATGTTCTCGGAAGTTAAGGAGGACTCGGCGGGTCTCGGATCGTCCCATTATTCGCGACGTCGCACCATTTTTCCTTTAGCTCCGCTCGGCCCCACCCCCTCCCATCGATCGGATCGCCCAACCGTCCAACGCCGCCACTCCCCTCTCCGCCCCGCTCCGACCCTTCTATCCGCAAATAATGATTTTAATTAGCGCGCTAATTATATGGTAGAAAAACACAACGTTGCGTGATCCGCATTTCGTGTTGGACGGATTAAGCGAACATGCAATTATACCGGATATCTGCTTGTGTATAGCGGGATCTTTGTATTCCAGCGCCACCAATACGAATGCGCGCCTCCGCGCTTAATGGATATTCGACAATATTCCCAATAAATGACCTCTCGATAAATTTTTCCTCAAAACTTTTTAGCCGACCGCGGGGCTAAACAAATATCCACGCGAGCACACGGACGCAAATGAAAATGTGCATGTAAAATCCGAATCCAATTTTTGAAAGTGTATCTCGTCTATTTGTCTTGTCGGGGCTCCAACTTGCCATAAGTACCCAATCAATTATATTTACGTTCTTCGGGATATTGAAGAATATCACTCCGTTTCTCATACTTCCCTATAAAATCAAGATCATTTTTTCACGTAATTTTACTCTTAATCTCGGACATTTATACTAAACAAAGCCTACCCACCCGTGCATAGGACGTGCACGTATAACCTCGACTGATTGTGACTTTATAGATGCATCTGTAGTCGGTTAATTACGACGGGAAGCACGTGATATACATATATAGGGTATACATATATAGGGTATATATATATACATATATATATATATCAGTCTAAGAGTTTCAGTTAATATTTATCTAGACTGGCTATTGAAAATATTTAAATAAGCCAAGAGGGCGAGTAAAAAAGAAATAAAGAGATTTGAAGGGACGGTGGGGAGAGAGAGCGCGAGAGAGCGAGAGAGAGAGAGAGAGAGGGTGGGGACATACGTGCTGCTAAATGAAATCAAGCCAAAGGGAAATAAATTATGTTTAAGCTGTAGTGGAAGGGGTGCGGGGAGGGGCGGTAATAATTATAATAGCGTGTGATGAACTAGAAAACAGAGTCGAAGCTATTCTTACGGGACATTATATACTTTTAGTAGGTTAACTCAAGTAAGTTCGGTAGGGTATTTAAAGTCTGAACCGCCGAGTCGAGTCGAGTCTGCATAATGGCATTCGATTTTATGTTAATAGAGAATTACGTAGTCCGAGCATTCGTACACTGTGCTTTCGAGGATATTATTTTAATAAACTGCATTAACATATTTATATGGTTTAATGAGCCAAGGCGAAGGAGCCCCGAGCCCGTAATTAAGGGTCGTAGAAGGGTGATGGGGGGGGGGGGGGGGGGGGTCGCTGCTAAAGCAGGAAGGGGGAAAGTTCTTCACGGGATCTCGTAAGGCAGCAGCAAGCAGCACTTCAGATGGACCGTCCGTCCGTCCGTCCGTCCGTCCGTCCGTCTTTGGCCTTAAAAAAACATATCGGAGCCAATGTTGTCCGAAGGAGCGTTAGGGGCTCGTCAATTATCCGGGCCCCGGCGTAAAATCGGTCCGGGGCCGGGGCTGATGGAGGCTTGATTGGAAAAGGGTCGGGCAAGCGTAGGTTCAAGCTACGGCTTGGTTAAGTCTCACCTTCAGCTTCATGTGATCCTCCCTCGTGGTTTTCCCGTCCTTTCGCTTCTTCCAGCAGTAGCCGTCCCTCCGATAACGAACCTTCTTCCTCGAGTACAATAGCATCGAGCCGCTCCGGGGTCGCACCTTCACCTCCCGACTTTGCCATTCTGCGTGACGCTGAAAGCTTATTAGTATCGCCGCGATCTCCTGAGAACGAAGCAATAAATTTTCCTTTCAGCCAGTCTCCCAATAACCCCAATAACCCGCCGGAGCTTTATCATACTCCGGCCCCAGAGTCGTAGTGCGAGTAGTACGAGCCTTCTCGTACGAGCCTCCCACCCCCGACCCAATAACCCCGGCCAACAATTACCAACGCACAATTAAAGGGGCTGTAACTGTTTTTTTTTTTTTTTTTACGGGGCTTAATGAATCCTATCGATGGATCGCATGGCTCGCCGATCAGCGCTTTCATAAAACGATCTTTTCGTATATATATATATATTTTTACCCCAATAACCCCCTTGTGAAATAATCGACGGGCTCAGTCGAGGTGGTAAACGACGTAAAGCCGAGACATTAATACGGAACGTATTAATGGACTCGTGTCGAAGTAGCCCCGGCCCCTACCCGGGGGGTGGGGGGCGAAGAAAACACCCGGAACTTAAATAAAGCCCCTACCAAGTCTTTTCTCGATCTTCTCAATTAAAAGGCTATCCGAAGCCTCTCCCGCCAAGAGCCAAGAGGCAGCGAGGGTCCGCCCGTCTGTTGGCGGCAAGTGTTGCTCCGGAGCTCTACGTCGGTGCAGTTTTAACGAGAGAATTCCAGGATTCGAGGATAGTCGAGGCTCTTTCGCGACAACACTGCCCGGGGCTCGGGGACTGCGGGGTACTGGCGGGCGACTGCCCGTGGTATGGGGCGGGGGGAGGTGCGGTGAGGTGCGGTGCGGTGCGGGGAGCCGAGAGCTAACAGAGAGAGAAACCCGGGCGGATAAGAAGGGATGAGGAAGATATCAGGGACGTTTTTCTTCTCCTTTTTCCTCGAGATTCGCTTGGCGAGCGATTGTTCGAGTGCTATGTGGCTGTCGGCATCGCCGGTGATCTGGGGTGCGCTCGGGGCAGACGACGACTACGACGACGACGGCGGCGGCGGCGGCGGTGGCGGCGGTAACGGGGCAGGGAGGCGAGCACGTGGTGAAATTACGATGCCGAGCGCGATCGCGTCCCCACAGGACCACTCGAGGACGGGCTTTCGATAGGAGGAAACCAATAGGTACGTCGAAAGGGGACGGGGAGGAGTAGGGCGGATGCCCGGGATAAGACTGATGTGCAATATTCTTTAAATTATTTCCGGTATAAAAGTGCAGTTTCGGCCCGACAAACTTTCCCACTTTTTCTCTATGCGTTCGGGAAAGTCGATCGCTCCTGAATAAATGTTAAACAAGAAAACGGTAAAAGCCCTTCCCTGTAAAACCTACATCTTTAATTTACTTTGATTAGAAGCGCCGGAGCCTTCTCCTCTTTTTCTTCGCGCACGCACGCACACACATATATATACACACATATATATATGTATATATATATATATAATGCGCGAGAGATTATTTAAATAAATACTCGCCGTGGGTGGAAAAATATTTCCAGCCCCTTTCAGATCTCTGACCTCTATTATTACACCACCACCGAATAACTTAACCTATTGATTATTTGGATCACCGTACGTGCGCCCGTGCGTCTGTGTATGCGCATATAAAATCAGACTGGCAAACACAGAGAGAGGGAGAGAGAGAGAGAGAGAGAGAGAGTCGGTGGATGAAAAAAGTATTAGAGCCGAATACAAAGAAAAGCGAAAAAGTAGAGATATCGAGTGAGGCAAACAACGACAGCTAAAACAAAGAGAAAGTAGATAAAAACACTGTGAAAAATGTAGGGGATAGGGTAGGGCAGGGCAGGACGGGGCAGGGCAGGGCAGGGCAGAGAAGGGAAGGGAAGGGAAGGGCAAGAGGTGGAAATTTATAGATTCATTGATTTATTCATTTGGCTTCATTTAAAATTTAGCCTCATCTACAGATAAACTGCATTACATGCATACGGTACGTGTGTAATATTTTCAAGAGCCGCTCGTGATGATTAAATTCGTCAAGGTAATCGTCCACTTGGAAGATAATGACCCGAGCTGAGCCCTTAATGTGAAATCGCTGCTCTCGACTAGCAAATATTAGTATTTCATACGAGGACCATCGAAAAAAAAAAATCAAGGTATATTAAGAAAGAATCCGCGACAGCGCGTTAATTATTGTTAAAATTCTTAAACGTAGAAACGAATTTGGAAAGCGTAAGACCTTTGTTACGTATTACGTATAAGGAATTTGTAAGGAACGAAAGTGACTAGTTAATTTGCAGGTCCGTCGGCGTAATTACGTAACAAGGCCGGCGCTTTGAATGAATGAAACAACGCTTGTTCCATTAAATTTAATAAATCCAGAGGGTTATTGGGGTTATTGGGGTTATTGGAAGCCGAAGACTCGGAGCGTAGGTGCCGCTATCGGGCTTTCATAATAAATATCCTACATTGCGCAATGGACGACTGCTGCTCGGTTTATGGGCCAGAGAGGGTAGAGGGGGCAATATTAGAGGGAGTGTGAGAATGGAAAAATTAGATAAGCAGATGATGTCGGACTGACGTATTATTATAGGTCGTGACGGTGCGTCGGCGGCTCGCGCGGATCTGCGGGGCTTCGCTTCGCGCCCTCCTCGGGTCGCCGCTCGCCACCAGCTTCGACGTTCCCCATCGGACTCGCGAGATTTTTCTATAAGTCGCCCCGGGTACGTAAGGCCGACGCTTTACCGAGTCTCTGAAAAAGTCCGGGGCAGTTTATTATTATCGAATGCAGCTCGACGCTTGGCTACGAGATATTTCCTGGAGCGGTCGCGGGGCGCGGTTCCTGGCCCTCGAAACGTAAGAAAGCCGAGCCGCGCGTCGTATGGATGTATTAATAAAAATCAATTTTAATAAAGGTCTGGTAAGTCCCGCCGAGGCATAAACTACCGCGATCCGACATGTCGATTTCATGTTTTATTCAGACATTCCGAATCTAAGCCGGAGAAAGTTATGTAAAATCAGTATCGATGATACAATGGTATGGGATGGGGTAGGGGAGAGGAGAGAGGAGAGAGAGAGAGAGAGAGAGCGCGCGCACGAAGGAAAGGAGAAATAAAATAAAGGTGGCGAGGCGAGGCGAGACGAGGCGAGGCGAGGCTCGGAAACAAAATGGGATAAGTAAATATGAATAAATAGGAAGGAGATCGGAGATGCCCGGGATGTGTGCCGTGCGCGAGGGATCGAAGGAGGGATGAGTCGTGAGAAGTGAGAGGAATAGTTAAATAGAATGGAAGGATGGGGTTGTGGGGTTGTCGGGTTACGGGGTGGGTGGGTGTGTGTGTGTGTTGGGGGAGACGGGGGGCTGGTATGGGGGAGAAAAGACGAGGAGAAGAAGCTAAAGAGGGAAAGTCTAGAGAATTCGTTGAGTGAAGGCTCTCGACGCCGACGTCGCTGTATTGATTGCTCGAATGAGCGCCACGGTGAACCAGAGAGAGAGAGAGAGAGAGAGTGAGAGAGCGGGAAACGAGCCCGAGAAGGAGACGAGTAGTAAAAGTCACATAGCGTGCAACGGGCAAATACGTGCGAGCCTTAACGTTTCATTCATGCGATCGCACGATCCACGCGTCGCGAAGATTCCTCAAATAAAGCGAGCGAGGGAGGAAAGCCGTTGAGGTGGACGGCGGGGCGGGGAGGGCGGGAGGGCGGGCGAGCGAGCGAGCGAGCGAAAAAGAGGCATCGTTCCGGTTATTGCTAATAAAGGAAAAAGCTGTCGACTGAAATGCTGAATAGATAAAAAGTGGAGTATGAAAATTTTAATTTTATCAAAGCTTCCTTCTTTGTCTCCTTTGTTCACTCCTTTTCTCCTACAATTCTCTCTTTCTTTTTTTTTTCTTCTTCTTCTTTTTGTTTTTTTTTTTTTGTTTTTTTGTTTTTTTTTTTTCTACATTTTCACGTTGGATTTCGGCCCCGAAATAAAAGGACCTGGATTACGTAATTTATATTTGTTCCATGTAAGGAGGAGTGCGATCGAGAAAGGCGCAACGGCAATTGATTTCGGCAATCGATCGATCCCCGACGACTACGACAAATGCTCCGCACACCATCTCTCATAAGTAACAGCAATAACAGTAAGGACAACAACGACACAAAGCGCTAGTACAAAGAGTACAAAGAGATAAAGATAAAAAAGAACGAACAAACAAACAAAAAAAAAGAAGAAGAAGAAGGAGAAGGAGGAGAAGAAAACAATAATATGAAAGAACGGGCGAAGAAAAATGAAAGAGACGTGGAGGGTTATTCATGCGTAAGACGGTTCGTCCGAGTGACGCGCGCGCGCGCGCGCGCCTTCGATGCATTCCCTGGGAATGCACAAATTATTACGTAATTTCAGTACTCGAATACAGTTTGGGCTCTTTGCGTAAATAAAAGCTCGTATTATATCGACAAAGAGTCGCGACATTTTAATAAAAAGCAGGTAAAGTGCCGCTCGGGCTCGATAGCGCGATAAAAAAAAATACAAGAAGAAGAAGAAGAAGAAGAAGAAGAAGAAGAGGATGAGGAAAGGCGGAGGTGTAGGAGGAAGGAGAGAGGAAGGAAAAGGAGATAAAAAAAGTTGGTGGGGAGGGGGAGGGAAGCGATACTCTCCTCGCGGATCTATGGAAGCTCCTGGTTAGTAGAGCTTTCGGCTGCTTGATAAAGAAGACAAAGAGTCTGTTTTACTCGAGGATAGGAGGGAAGGTGGCGCGGGCAGAGGTTATTCGAAGCCAATTAAAGGAGCGTAAAGTCTCGGGGATTTTTCGACTTAACGAGTCCCCTGCGCCTACTCCGGCTACTGCTCCGAGGAGCAGACCACCTCCTCTTTCGATAACACTTGGCTTCCTTAATTCCGGCTTGCCTATCATCATCGGGATCCTTCGAACCTCCCCTCCCGCGGAGCTTTAAATCGAGCTCGAATTAGTCGCTTCTAGCAATATGCCCGAGGAGAAACTTTTTTCATTATTCCCAATAAAAGCTAACGTAAGTAAGGATCCCCCTTCCCTCCCTCCCTCTCTCTCTCTCTCTCTCTCTCTCTCTCTGTCCCTCGCGAGGCTGCGCGTGCGGATGTGCGTGCGCACGTTAGCAAAAACAATTGGCTTTTGTTCGGAACGAGTCTCCTGAGGGATGAAAAAAAGGGATTAAAGGTAAATAAGAGGAATAAATTTTCAACGGAATACATTGTTTTTTTTTGTTTCGGTTATTTGTTTTACGCGGCCAAGCGATATCCGGTTTAAAAGCTACGGGAAAGCAAGAAAAGGGCAGGCGGAAATTATCGAGGTCTTGCTAAGCCAGAAAGAAACGAAGAAACTCGTCTCGCAAGCTTATTCGCTGTAACGGCGTACCGAAGGTCAATCGATCTTCATTGGCTGATTCACACGCATACGAGTTGAAGAGGTGAAACGTAAACGATTAAAGTCTATTATTATGTAATGGGAATACGTGGATACGCAATGAGTCGTAGGAGGGGTTATTGGGGGTTATCGGGGGTTATCGGGGGTTATCGGGGGTTATTGGGGTTGCGCGATTTCGTCGTGAAAATGTCCGTTCGATTAAGCCGTGATATTTTTTTCGAGGCCAGGAGCCTGCGAAATTGTAATAAATTGAATTTTGATATTTTTATTGAAGCCTTTAATCGCGTTATGCGCCGTGGCGCGCGAAATCCAGTCATCGTAATAGCGAAAATATTGAATTTTAAAAGTCCCCGCCACCGCCATCGCCATCCTCCCATCGCCAACCCCCCTCCCACCGCCATCGCCACCGCCATCGCCACCGCCATAGCCACCGCCGTGACCGTCCCCCACAGCCGGCCCAGCAAATTTTTTAATACAATTGGCCACGAGCAATTGTTACGTAATTTCGCCGGCTAAGCCCTTCTAGGCGGTTAATTTTTCATTAAATCGCCGATTATATTACAACAGAGCCCGTTTTATTGCTTACGAGCCTCATGGTTGGTGGGAGTCGGGGTGGGGCGGGGGAGGGGGGTTAAAACGTTCCGCTCCGAGGCGATGTAAAGCCACGTCCTCGACCCCATCCCCAATAGACCCTCCTCACCGTACTCGATAAGCTGCACTTTTCTGTATGATAATGTAATAACGACGTAATGACGCGGGGGCGTTGCCAGCCACGAAGCCGGAAACGGCGCGCGATGAGGTATCGAGGGAACGAGGGAGCGAGGGAGCGAGGGAGCGAGCGGCCCTGTAAATGAAAATAAATAAGAGCGTAAAATTTTTACATTCGGCTGGATTGATGGAGCGGCCCTGCCCGGATGGCTGGCTGGCTGGCTGGATACACGGGACCCGGGGTCTCGCGGACATGTATCGCCTATACGTCCTCGTGGCGATAAATTTGATTTTAATAATTTCGTTACGGATTTAATGTGGCTTTAGCTCCTGGAATTATTGACGGGACCCCTCTCATTCACCGCTATATTATTTATTCAGAAGAGTAAAGATCGGCTTTTGTAAAAAGAGGGTTATTGGGGCGGGTGAGGGGACAAATGAGCGAACGCTAGCTTCAGCGGATACGGGGTATTTACATGACTCACGCGCGTAACGAGTCATTATTTACTTGGCGATTCGATCAATGATCTTAACGATCGTTAGACGATCATTGGCCCGTTAAGTCCTGTATGAAACGATTAGCCATTGGCCGGAGAGGCTCGGGGAGTGCGGGATCGGGAAGGGAATCCCTCTCGCTCTCCTCATTCCACGCACGTCATGGGAGCTCGTGAAAATCAGAGCCGTTTCCCGGAGCGTCTCGCTCGATTTACTCGGAAAATTTGGCCGTCTTCCTGAATTTTTCCTCGCTATTCGGTTCCTTTGAGCCGCGAGGGACCGAGTCGTCAGCGGGTCCGGGGGCCGCCCCTTCCCCCCCAAGTGCCTCTGCTGCCGCGCGCGTCTAGGGTCGCCGCCTGGGGCTCGGATGGGGCGGGAGGGAGGAGAAGCAGGAGGATAAGGAGGAGGAGGAGGAGGAGGAGGAGGAGGAGGAGGAGGAGGAGGAGGTGGAGGAGAGAGAGAGGCTCCTCCGTTCGGAGTATTCGCGGTTGTCGTCGGGGGCTCCCGAATCGCGAGCCATCGCTCAGAGCCGGATTTAGCCCATTATCAAGACCCGGGGATCTTCATAAAGCCCCGACGCGCGCGATTTACACCCGAGACGGGCGGTAAGGAGCCGCTCCGCTGTCCTTCAACGGGAGAGAAGCCGACCGTCCTGCCCCTACTAACTCCAGGCCCCCACCTCCCCAACCCCAGAAGCTCAGACAATCGCCCGAGACGAGACTTTCCCACGTCAAGATGATGGAAAGAGATATATTTAGTTGGATTTAATGTTTTCCAGATTTCCTTACGCCCCGCTGCTAGCCATACCCTGATATTTCAATCTCTTAGGGCATGACGAACGATCCCTCTCTCTCTCTCTCTCTCTTTCTCTCTCTGTCCCCACTCCCGGGGATGACGAAGACCTTGTGCCCGAAAGCTTCGCCGGACACGATCTCGCGCCCCCTCCCCCTCAGCGCCGCCAAAGTTCCTTTCCCGTCAACCGATTCCCTTGTCCATTAATTGCAAGGCTTCGGCCGCGTCGCTTACGCCCTCCCCTCCCTCCGCCGCAGTCGCGGATCTGCGAAAGGGAATGCAAAAAAATGCATTATCATAAAAGCGATAATAATGACGAGGGTGGATGGGAGGAGGCGAGCTCGGGAAAATAAGCTTCGCAGAAGGCGGACGAAATTGAAAATAAATACAAGTTCCATTAGGGCCGTCTCTCTCTCTCTCTCTCTCTCTCTCTCTCTCTCTCTATCTATCTATCTATCTATCCATCTATCTATCTATCTCACTATCTCACTCTGTCTATCTTGTCCCTCTAACCGGAGAAATGCATTTGTCGAAAAATGAAGATCCAGATTCCGTAGATTCAGTAGAGATTCGGTAAGGAGCGCGCGATAAAGGGAAGGAGCGTCGACGCGAGGCGAGGAAGCCGCAGATTTTCCATTCCGGCTTTTCGGGAAAATGCATTCCGCCCCGATTCGCTTCCGGACGATTGTCATCCGCGAAAAGCGTTTACCGCGGAATACTCGATTTCACCCGCGAAAATGTCGCTCGGCTGGCTGGCTGGCTGGCTGGCTGGCTGGCTCACCCGCTTACCCGACGATTTCCCCCTCCCCGTCCTCCCCCACGTCACCCGAGAGCATTTTCCCGTCTCCCTGGCTGGCGCTCTTACACATGCACACGCGCGAGCCTCTTTCTATGCCGACTCGCTTTTACCCACCTACTTCCCTATCCGCCCCTTCCGATTCCCTCTTCCGATTCTCCGTGCCAATGAATCGACAAGGTTTCCACGATCTATATATATACATATACATATATATATATATATATATACAGACGCGCTCGCGCGCGCGCGCGCGCGTGGATATCAATCCGCGCACGAGCCTTTTGTTGTAAGGAATGCCGAATGCCCGTCTCATCCTCCGCTTTCGTTACTTCATCCAGAAAATCCAGAGAATCCTTATAAACCGCCGCGCTCGGCTCACGGTAATTAATTGCCCTCTTCGCGGACATCCGGGGTATTTCCTTCATTATTCCTTATCGTTTACATTAATGTAATCGAATCGCAGCGACGACGATCCTTACTTAATAATTATCCTTGCCTCCCAACTTACGTTCCTGCTTCTTTTTTTCTTCGTCTGTGTACTTTCCTCTCTCTCCCTCTCCATTCCCCCTTTCCTACCCGATGAAAACGAGATTAAGTGGTAAAAGCAACGGAACGAAACGTAACGTAACGTAAGGTAACGTAAGGTAACGTAACGGAACCGAAGGGGTAATTACTTATGCATAAAGCTACTTGAAACGTTGACTAAGCGAGCGAAAAAAGTGAGCGAAGCCAAGATATGACGAACACGAGAGGCTACGCGTTCTAAAAAAAACTTGTAATGCACAGACATATTGAGCTGGGGTGTGCGTGCGTCCGTGCGTGCGTCCGTCGTGCGTCCGTGCCCGCGCCCCCGACTATTCTTTAATTAATCTTACCCTGATCTAGGCAAATCGTAAAACGCTTTTATCAAAAGCAACTGAAAGCTGCAGTAATAAAATTGCATGAATTCTTCTTTCTTTCCATCTTCCTCTCTTCGTCTTTTTTTTTTTGTTTTTTTTTTGTTTTTGTTTTGTTTGTTGTTGCATTGTATTGTGTGTGCATGTGTCGTTCCTTTTTTTTTTCTTTCCTTTCCTTGTTTTTTTTTTCAACTCTTCTTTCAAGTAAAATAGGGCATGAAAGAAAGAATTTGCCAGCCCCTTCCCCGCTCTATCTGGCCCCGCTATCCCCCGTTAGCCGGACGGTTGCCGTTTCTCGCTCACCTCGACTATTGCCTTTCTTTATTTCAGCAGTCAAAGAGTTCCGGGCTCCGTTCCTCTTCCTGCCACGTAATTCCCCAGAACATTCCGAACGTGGCCGGGATGTAAATATCCTCTTTGGGAGACGTAACGCGGCGAAAAATTACAGTGGAATGTCACGATGTGTATGAAATAAGCATCCCGCCAAACCTGCAAACCGGCCGCTTACCCTCGTCGATGGTACGGACCGAAACGGATGGAAACGGGGACCGATAAGGCAAGAACCGGCAGCGGTAATTGAAAAGCCGCTTCGTAAAATCCGCCATTCTCATTATTTCCTATGCGTATACGCGCGTCGTCCCCTGGCGCAGACATTTCCCACGGATCTCAGGGCCGGCCAATTCAATGGCCACGTTCCACTTTACGTTTATATGGACATTAACCATTTCTCTCGAGCCATGGTGAATAGGGAAACAAGTGCATTACCCCGGGATAAGAGCATCTATGGATTAAATCTGCTTTTTGCTGCTGTTTTTTTTTCTTCTTCTTCCTCTTCTTCTTCTTCTTCTTCTTTTACCTCTTTTTCTCTCTTTTTCTCTCTTTCCTTTTTTTTTTATTTCCCCTTTGTGAACGATTGGCCCCGTCGGATTTCGTGGACGGATTATAAATAATAAAGGGAGCTCGTCCTATGAGCTACGTATCCGGCTCTGGTCCAATAAATCTATAAGGGCTAAAGGTGCCTCTCCAGCCTAGCTCGCTCAGTACTCGCTCCGAGACTTTTTTAAAACTCGAAAATTTCGACTCGAGAGGACGGATATACGTATTCCGAGGCTTGACATTGTGTCACTTCCTCTATTTCTCTCGGACCGAATTTACTCTTTAAAGTTTCCTCGGGGCCGCGCGACTCGAGCAATCAGACTCGATGAAAGGATCGTTGAATTAAATCAAGTTTCGTCTTGTCTTTCCTCGATTGGCCTTGCCACCCGGGGCCGTCACGGGACTCTGCAGGAACTGAAATTAGGAACGTGGCTGGGGGGACGACCGGGGGGACGACCGAGGGGACGACCGAGGGGACGGCGGATAGAGAAAACTGGCTCGTTACACTGCCAGTGCACGCCGAGTTGTGCCTCCTCCTCCCCCCCCCCCCCTTGCACTCAATGCATTCCTCTCGGTAGTATAGTTCCCCCTTTTTCCCTCGTGCTTTCCGCTCTTCGCCGACACACTCCTTCTTATCTTCTTTTTACGATCCCATCTTTCGACCACGTCTCTCGATCCCCGCCGCACCGCCACCGCACCGCCGGCCTCGCTCGCATTTTTCATTTCGCTCTCGTGGTGTAAATTGAAATACAAGCTGAAATTAAAAGTTCACCTTGATTTTCATTAGGAAACAAAAGGGAGGGCCGAGCCCGGGGGTAACAGCTTGGCTGTTACCCGGGAATCACGGGAAAATCCTATATGAAAAATTATAACTGAAATTAATTTGCCACATTAAGAAATCTCGGGAAATGCCGGGCTTTTTTCTTTTTTTTTTTTTTTTTTTTTTTTTTTTTTTGAAATGAAACGATTCTCTTTTTTCTTACTTACGGCAGCCGAAGCTTTATGCTGCCGCGGCCTTTCCCCGAGCCCGAGACTTGTAACGGAATTGAAAAATGAATAAGTTAATAAAATATTTTCTTTCTATTGAAATAGAAAAGAACGCGAGTTCCAAAATGCGAGCTCAATTTTTCTTTCTTAACCCCCTTTTCCCTTTTTTCCCTTCTTTTTCTGTGATTTTTTTTTTTTTTACATGCATATATATATATATATATATGTATGGCTATATGCATATCCCGAAAGAGAGGAATTTAAATGACTGAATCTCGACTTTGCGAGGAGCGGCGACACGAAAGGAATCCTCAATCTTGGAAAAATCCATTTCTGACATTAAATTAAAATTAACGAACTAACGCATCCGGTTCGCGCATCAGATAATATAGGATTCCCGGATAGTATCCGAATGGTGGGTCGGTTTTCTTTCTCCAGTCGGAGGGCAAAAGTAGTCCCGAGCTTATAATAACAACGTTATTTTCATAATAGCGGCGAGAGTGCAAGAGAGTCCAAGAGTGTAAGAGAGAGAGAGAGAGAGAGAGAGTACGGTATGAATAAGACAAGTTGTGCAAGATTTAAAAAATTTATGATACTCTGAAATTCCAAATTCTCTTCGTTTGTTTTCCTTTTTTTACATTATATATATATATACATATAATTTTTAAAAAGCTAAGTGCGCCGCTTTAAAGTATGATTTAGTTTAAATAAACTTTCGTATTATAACGTTTTCCATCCCGCATTCGTTCTCAAAATATAAATTACATTGATACACAGAGCTTTCGACTGTGTATATTTGGTTGGCGAAATCCGGGATGAGAAATTCTCGTGGAAGAGGCGCATTGAGCCGGAGCTACAAAAGTAAATCCATCCAAAGTTCTTTATCATTTCGTTGTAGGCCGAGATTTTCATTCGAGGCGCAAGACTATGACGCTACGCGCTGCACGGTGGTATTCGGTAAGGGGTGGGGGTGGGGGATGGGGAGTGACGGGTAGCGTCGGCGGCGGCGGCGGCGGCGTCTTGTAAAGAAAGCAATTTTATTTTGAATTTAGCAAGTTCAACATGAGATTTCCCTCAATAGTAGTAACTTAGCGCACCTGTCGAAAAGTTCCGCACCTGTTGTACGGCGCCCGACAGCCTCGCAAATATCGGCGCACATAAAATCAAGAACGAATTCGCGCCCGCACGAGTCGCTTCGGCCCCTCCCACGTTCCAACCCCTTCGACCCCCTACGGCCGCCGTGTCCCCTCGCGCAACTTTGCATTATTAAAGGAACGAACGGCCCGCACCCTTCGCCGCTCTGGCAATCACCACCTTCCCGGCATTTTTACCCGGGGGTATCCCGAGAGCATTTCGGACGTGTCCTGGATATAAATATCGCGGCGTCGGCGTCGGCCTCGGCCTCGGCGTCGACGGGAAAGGAGTGGGCTGGGAAGGGAAAGATACGCCTCCTTCGGGATGCAGCCCCGTGTCTCGAGAGGTGTGGGTGCGGGGGCAGGGTGGGGAAGAGAGGATGGCCGAAGGCGCGATAGCCAGCCGGTCTAGAGCTCTGCCAAGCCGAGACATCCGACGGATAAAGCAGCGGCCTCTGGTACTACGGCCAGCTGATTTACAACTGGCTAATCGATAATTTGCATTCCGGACGGGTTAAGAGACGAAGTTAAGAGCTCGAGACGTGCACTCGTTCCCGTCCACGGCCAAGACGATTAGCCCATCCGGTCCCGGTCGTTCCCTGCGATCTCCTCCTTAAAGAGAGAGGAGCCTCCTCGAGTACAGGGGTGTACTCGACGTTCCCGCGCACCCGCACGGATTCCACGATAACTTCCTGAGACTAGGAATGAACACCCTCCCTTTCCTTCCTCTTCCTCTTCCTTTCCCTTCCCATCCCTTCTCGCACACCCACACCCGCACCCGCCCTCATTGCGCCTTTTATTAATAACAGCGCGCGTTTCTATAATTTATACGCGCACTCTCCGCCTCGACGACGCTCTTCAAGGCGATAAGTGTATTCAATCCCAAAGTTATAAGAAGCAGGAATCCTCTGCTTCTGGATTAGTCGAGTTTTTCCTCAATAAGATATATACCTATATATACCTATATATATATATATATATATATCGCGGGAGACGCGAGGCAGGTGTTATTGAAATATCAAAAGAATCTTCAACGCATAGTTAATTCCTGTTGCAGAGTCGAGAGGATGTGCGCAAGCCATGAGCGACGGTGCCAGGGAGGAAAAAATTAAATGCATCGTAAATTTCGCAGAGCCTGTGTAAGAATTTTTATAACTTTACTTCGTGCATCTGCCGGGGAGTTAGAGTTTCTTTTTTTTTGTCGTTCTTGTCGTTGTCGTTGTCGTTGTCGTTGTCGTTGTCGTGTCGTTGTCAATGCGTTGTTATCTGGGAGCCGCGGAGTCATAAGTTTGGTAAGGAAATTTCCTTAAGAATTTAGAAAAGCAAAGTGCTGAGAAAACATTAAGAGCACAACTATTCCCCCGATACATTAAGCCCGAGGAAAATTAAGGAATTAGCTTTTTCCCCTTTGTTTACGGCCGCGTAATGAACGTCAAAACTTACCCCAAACTTCCTACATTATAATTATCATTTTTTTCTTAACCGCTGAAATTACTTCCGAGAGTGTAAATAGTTTATTGATAAAACATAACTGACGCGATCCCACCCCTTCTGCCGGGAATTTACCGTCAGCCCGACACCCCCGCCGTCCCGCCGTCCCTCAAGCGGGAAATTTTTTCTTTAATTATTCACGGCCTTTCACCCGACCCCACCCCGTTAGGGGGAGATGAGGGAGGGAGCGCTCCCGGAGCCCAATTTATTTATCTCCCGAAGGGAAGGGTAAGGAAGGGGAGGTGGCGCAGGCCGCGGCGCAGCGCGGTAATAATGACCGTCATCTTTTGCGAAAGGGCGTGGTGGCTGACAAGAGGGATAAGGATCGAGCCGCAATCGAGGATCATCGTCGCCGCCGCGGTTCCGGCAAATGGCTTAGAAAACGGGCTCTCCCGTTTAAATAAGGAGAAGGGATGGGATGGGGTGGGGGGGGGGGCCGGAATGGAATAATAAGTCAAAAGCGACGGATAATATTCGACTAGCGATAGAGAAATTTAGTGTCAAAAGCAGATTTGAAATGCCCGACTCCCTGGCACCTGTGAATTATTATTAGATTCTCCATAGAATGCTTGGCTTAAGATCGAGAAAACGGGGAAAAATTGTAATTCGCCTCGCGCGAGACCGACTCCGATTCCCGCCATTAAAGTAATATTATCGAATCGAAATTGGATCGAAAAGTATGTTAATAGCGAAGGAACGGCTAAAGTAGTCCCGCCCGGAGGAAGGGTTGGAGGCTTGGGGGCGGGATGGTGTAAATTACTTCTTACTATCCCCCCTGTATTACGTAGCGAAGTACAGGTAATGAAAGAAAAGAGAGAAAGAAGAAGAAGAAGAAGAAGAAAAAAAATCAAGGGGACGATTATGGCAGCTCATCGTAGTCTTTAAAATAATTGGCGCGGGTGGTATAAATAATTGACGTCCGGCTCGGAGTTTAGAGGGAGTTGAATATTCTATTGTATTTGAAAATTGGCTCGTTGTTGACATAAAATTATATTACGTTGTTGCACTTTCCACGGACCGGCGGCTGCTCTCTCGTGCAGCTTTTATGCACGTACCGAGTGAATATCCCGTCCCCCCACCCCCGCCGCCATTTCGTTTGTTCATTACACATGCAAAACATGCGGGGGAAATAAAAGAGCGGCTGGGGAGGCCACGAGGGGTTGGGGGGCGGGAGGGATATGTGCCAGCGGGGTCAGGAAGAACACGGCCAGAGGAATAAGAATAAGAGTCATAAGAAATTGGCTAATTCAGGTGGGCCGACTAAACGCTAAATCACCCGTTAAACGTACCGCAATGAAATAACGATGAAACATTACGCACGAACCGAGAGACTCGCGGCCGATCCTATCTCTTCAACAATGTACAAATGCGATAAAATTTTCGAATTATTTCGCTTGATCGATGTGTACGCGCGAGCGTTAAATTAGCGAGACTCTCTCCATTAAATGCAAATTTACCTCCACCCGCCATCCCTTTTTCTAATACTTTCCCTATAACGTATTCGGCTAAGGAGATGGAGGTGGAGGAGGAGGTGGAGGAGGAGGAGGTGGAGGAGGAGGAGTAGGACGGTTTACGGAATCCGTACCCCTTACGTGATTACGGCTCCTCGGGACATTCCCAGTCATTGTTAATTATTAATTATTAATTATTATTTATGAGAGCGAGATATTATGGTAATTAATAAATTTGGAATAACGAATAGAGTAGAGGGTGCCGCTCTCTACTAATTATTCCTATACTTCTTCGTCCCGGCGTCTTATTATCGAGGCCCTTACCTATTATTTATCTCCGTTTCCGTCTCTATCTCTGGCCAGCCCCGGGACTGGCGGCCCCGCCCCCCCCCCCCCATGAATCATCAAATTACAGGATAATTAAAAATAAGATTCATTTTTAATAATTCCTGGGGCCGAATAGATTAGACATTAAAATTCTAGAGCAGGAGAGCCGTGATTAGACTCTTCCCGTTCCCCTTCCCCTTCCAGTTCTCGTTCGCCTTCCCTTAATTATTACTTGAGAGTCTCTTTAAGCGAGACGTTCCTTCGGGCCTAAAAGTTTTATAAATTAAAACGCCCGACGAGTCTTCCAGCCCCGGACGGTTTTATTTAAAAAAGCTCCGATACTTACTTATTGATCGAGCCCTCGCCAGTCCCTCCCACGTACAGGGAGGCTAATTTTTATATACTTTTTGGCCGTGGGTCGGGCTCGCGGGGCCGTGAGGGGTTATTGGGTGGCGGGTGGGGGGGTTATTGGGGGCAGGCTAATCGGAGATAGGCCAACTGGGCTAGGAAAAGAAGAAGGGAAGTCGACGGGTGCGGGAGAATCGATACCGATATCGCTACGATACCGATACGACGTCCCGCACACCCACGCGCCCCACGTACCCACGCGCCCCACGTACCCACGTACCCACACGCCGACGTTGGCTGAGCTGGAGATGCTCATCTGGAGGGAAACGTTCCAAAAATGTTATATTTTTATATGCACGCTACGATCGCGATGCTATCCAGTGAGATTTATTTGCAGTCATCGCGGAGCTTCCTCCGGGAGGAAGCGGGACGAGAGGCCATTTTAAATCGGCACGAGCGAGCGAGCGAGCGGCACCGGGGCTAGTATCGCAAAAAATAAGGGGCTGAATTTTTTGTAACTCGAGCGAAAAGAGCCGCATCCCCCCCCCCTCATCGACCTCTTATTTCAATCAGCTGGAAAAGCGAAGGAGGAGCGGCGGTTCCGCTGCGCGCGTGTCTATGTATGTGGAGGGCGGCCGGAGTGTAAGGGGGAGGTGGGGGCGAGAACTGCCCGAGGACGAGAAAACAGCCGGAACACTAAAGCGAGATGGCCGCGAGTCTCCGGGGATCTCGGAAAGAGTGGCGTCTCCATCGGACTTTATCATCCCTTCGGTCTGGCTGGGCACATTCCTGGGCACTAAGGTCGCGACGGCATCTCATTCGCTCCTTATCTGCTCGATCTCCCTTCTAACGGCCCCTCCTCGATGAGCCTGTCGTCGGAAAGGACGGCCTCCTTCCAACCCACCCACCACCCCAACCCCACCCCTCGACCCCCTCTAGGCTGCGCTGCACGTATTTAGAGCGTCAGGATATAAAGGGGGGGGGGAGGGAGTCCCCGATACTGGGCGAGAAGCGTGCCAAAGCAATAGATTCCGCAACTCAGCTTCCGGGAGCCTTGGGCAGGAGTGCTAGGGGCGGAGGTGGAGACGACGGCAGCGGCGTAGACGACGACGACGACGACGACGACGACGACGACGACGACGTAAGCTCGATCCCTCCCTTCGCCGCCCTTCGGCCCACTTGAGCCCGCCACCAATCCTTAGTCCAGTGTGAACCGGAAGTGATGTGTCCCGCTCATTGATTTACGCCCGGAGCTTCGGGAAATCGGTAAATCCGGCCTTATGGCTTCCTACGGCCTTCGGACGCGGGCGCGCGCCTAGTATTATACGAGGAGGACCGGGACGCGAGACGATCGGACTTTACACGCAAAGTGCATTTCCATCCGGGCGTTGCCGGGGCGCAAATGGGATTTCGCGATTTGTTACAATTAGTGCCGATAAAGTGGGCCGTTGGGGCTCGGAGGGACGAGGAAGGACTGAGAGAGATTGCGTGAGGGTGGGGGCGGGGGGCAGGAGGAATGAGGGGAATTCGGAGCGACTAATACGGCCTCGGTGTGAATAAGTGAGGCGATCACGGCCCCGTGATCCGACGTTAACGTTATCTCGGCGTTTATCACCGGCCCCAGCGATACTTGACTACCCGTATCCCCCGCCCCGGCACCCGCACCCCCAACCCTCCCGCCGCCGCGCTTTTAAACGGAATATTTACCGAGCCTATCGGCAAGCCAGCTCGTAATCGCCGGGGTTGATTCTGATTATGTTGTTTAATGCTAATTTCTGTTGGGACAAGCTCTACCAAACACCTACCCTCCAGCCCCTCTAGCCCCCCCCTCCTCCCCCGCGTCACCCATTGCCGCGGACACAAGTAGCCCCTCGTGGCATTAGACTTTAATTTCGTTAGACAATTGGTGTGATCGTTATAATAAGCGCGAGGGAGCTTCCCTCGCATCCGAGCGGCATCGATCGTCTTTAATCATATTTCCAGCAGCGGGACTTGCCTCGTCGGAATTGAATATCCGCAGAGGAGGAAAGTTAATTGCCCGCCGATCGCCAATACAAAGCGAAAGAGTCGCTAAACTTATAATCTAATAATACGTCCCCGCTATATATATATATATATATTTGCTGACGTAAGTATGCACCTATCGTTTAAACGTATACATGGACGTGGATAAGCATAATTTATGTCATTAATCCTGGTTTGCCGTTTTACGTAAAGCGCAGACGCGCGCCTCCTCTACGTATTTCGCTGGAACGTAAAGCTTTTTCATTGCAATTAGTCCAGGGAGCTCCTGGCCCTTGGTTCAGCAAAAATTATCCTCGGAATTAAATTGCCGATCGAACAGTGCCTGTCTGCTAGAAAATTGAAAGCTTCTCCTCTCCCACCCTCCCCCACCCACACACACACGACCTCGCGTTATACTTTTACCCGGAGGTACGTGGGGGCCCGACACACGTGCGCCGGATCCCGACGAAACGATAAACCATCCTTGGCTAGCACCGAGCCCAAGGACGACAGCGGACAACTGACGCGGACCTCGTGTGTGTGTCCCCCCTTCTGTCCCCTCCTGTCCCTGGGGGGAAAGAAGAACAAAAAAAAAAAAAAAAAACCCCGACTCCGATTTTCGTGGCTCGAATATCACGTCGCGGGACTTTGACGGGCCGTCTCCTTGGTCAGAGACTCTGTCTCCCGTCACTCGTTTTAAATATCGCACACGCTATACGGCCCGTAGCTCTCCTGCTACCAAATATCCTTCCCGGGGCTAAAGTGCAACGAAGCTATTGCCGAACGAGCGAATTATTTGATTGTGTGGGGGGTGGGGAGGGAGGGAGCGGCAGGGCAGCTCGTCCCCGATATAACTTGGAGCGGGGTCGCGAAAGGGGGCGACTGGCCGTCCGGTTAGTAAAAGGTGGATGTTCCGGGGAATGGGGGGGGGGGATTTTAAAGCATTTAAAAACTCGGTAAATATTCCAATGAGGAAATACTTCTTAGGGTCGAGAATTTCCCCGCTAATCGAAAAACAAAAGCTCCCTCGACTGCGAATTTCAATTATAAACGCAACGAATAATGCGCATTGCTCCGTACGAGGGAGTAATAAAAAAAAATAACGTCTCTCTCTCTCTCTCTCGCGCGCGCTCAAGCAGACGGCCGAGCTAGGGAGTTACCCGGGTGTTTAGAGCAGCACTAGAAACCGCGAATTTCGCTGGCCGTGGCCGGTCTCGCAAAACAAAAAAGAGCAGCCGCCAGCAGAGGAAGCCCATAAAAAATGTATATTCAAAGCAGCGGGTGAAGAATTTCCGAATGGAATTCCTTGGTCCGGGGGCCGGGCGAGCGTCGGGAGGCATCGCCGGCGTTACCGGCGCGGCAAGTCCAGCGAGAAAGAAAGCGGGGGCGATCCTTCCTCGGTCCGCGTTTTATTTTCTTCCCGGTTGCGCGTGCCCTTCTGACCTTCCTTTTTTTCATTATTTCGACGCGGACGGCCAGACCGCCGCGAGCGGCCCACTTCACCGCGACTGTGCCCCCGACCCCATCCTCCGTCCTCACGGAAGCGCCGTCGCGCACGCGCAAGCGCGCGCACCTATGCAACCCATGCCTTCGGCTCTGTTGCTAATTACGTGAACGGCACCGGGGGCTAAGGGAGCGGCTCGACGGCGGTTTCCCGCGGGAAGGGGCGGGACTGGGATAAACGGAGGATAGCGAGAGAGAGAGAGAGAGAGCTCTACGAGCGTACGAGGTATTTTTGAGTGAGTGTAAGTAACGCCCCATAAAAGTGTCTAATCTAGCGGATGTAGCGGATGTTATTTAGCCGAGCGACAGCGTTTCCAACGATCTGCAAGGAGGAATTTTTATTCCCAAAGGAAGCCCAACTGGAATTCGATTCATTTTCAGCCAGAGCGGCAACGTTCTTACGACGCGCCTTGTTTTTCACCGACTCCCTCGCCCCCTCCCGCCCCTCAGCCACGCAAATTAATCGAGAGGGTTAGCGATCGGAATTTTTTTTTATCGCGATCGCCCGAGATCGTTATAGAAAAAATAAAATGGACCGGTTAAGCAAGCGCGTTGGCAAGCCCCGTGAGCACTTATCCCTTAAATTATTTTGCTCAAGGAGCGTAGGGGATTTCGCGTTCCCTCGATCCGATCTCGCATTTTCAAACAGCACCGAACCAACATATCATTAGAGGAAACGGGAACCAAAGTATCCATTTCCTGGAAAATGTATTTCCCATTCTCAGCTCCGTGCCAACGATCCCTCCTCCGCGACATTATTATTAGTTCTGGCTTGCGTAGCCCTCCCCACGCCCACCCGCCGCCGATCTTTTGTCTTTCCGTTGTAAACGAGCCGTAAGATTTAATTCGAGACACGAGTACTTGGTATTTCTCGAGGCTGCCCGGCCAATTCGCCCGCTACCCCAGGCCAACTAAATACGATAAAGATACTTAAATCGCTTACTAACGCGATACTTTCGTCGGCTCTCGCGTCCCCTCCCACGCGCACCGGTAATACGAATACCTGCGCACCTGGCTACGCCTAAGCCTAATGGGACTCGATGCAGTCCCATCATCCGTATTCGCCACTGTAAATTAAAAATCAGAAAAAAAATCGGCTTCGAACGTCGAGAATTTTCAAAGACAATTAAGCAAATGCTTATTTATCGAGTCGATGGGCAAAGATTAGCTTCCCTCCCTCGGTAAAGTACAGATCAGAGTGAATCTATGGAATACGCAAGAGAGCAGAGGAAGAAGAAGAAGAAGATGAAGAAGAAGAGGAAAAAATAGAGTCCAAGCCCCATAAGTTACCCTCTAAGCTTTAATAAGTGTATTTTTGTAGCCATTGGGAAGAAAATCCTTTTTAATGCTTACATGAAAATGTACGGCAATAAAACTTAACGTAACATACGTAATATATTGGTGACATTACCCTTAATATATTTCCCTCCTTCTTTCAGATAAGACGGAGATTTTCTCTTGTAACGGTTCGCCCGTACTTAAACCCTTTTTTCTTAAAAGGATCCCACTCTTGCTTTATACTCCCATACGTATGTCTGCATACATTATGGCAAACACTTTATAGCAAACTGATTAAAAGCCCTCGGCTCGTGGATTTATCAGCATTAACGTACTTGAACATTAAAACAGTCCTTCGCTCTTTCTTTTACGTAACAAAGATAATTCCTCCCCCGAGCACTTACGTTAAGATAACAATAATTCAGCCGTTAATAAAAAAATTCCATTTAGTACAAAAGTTGCGGAATAATTGCCGAGCAAAAGTACTACCTAGAATTATGCAATTTATGCCCTACGGGATCTATTTAGATCTTTATAGATTCCTAAGGCGCGCGATAAATCCACTCGGCCGTACGCGTACGCAAAATCCCCCCCCCCCACGCCGTCGCAGTCCTTTGCCCATGCTTCTCTATTTCTCGTTATATCCCCCCCTCTCTATCTCTCTATCTCTATCTCTCTATCTATCTCTCACTCACTCACCGTGGCTGTGTCTCTCTCTCTCTCTCTCTCACCTCACCTCACCTCACCTCATGCGCAATTCCCTATCGATCTTCCATTGGTCAACCGCATTACATTAAGTTGATTTCGCCCTCTGCCCCCAATTTGGTTCCAGTCCGATCCGTTTCTCGAAACCACATCTATTACGGATACGATCGAGCTCCTCCAAAATGAACCAATGCCTACCGCATTATACTCTTTCGGTCCATGGGAACCGAAGAGAGTGGCCGCATTATATTACAATTTGCATTTTAGGGGAAATTGTAAATAGGTAATCTGCTTATAGGGGTAGGGGTGTGTTGTCCCGTCCGTCGGCGCGGCTCGGCCGACCGTCCCCTATTAAATATGTAGTATTTGTCAAATGGTGGCGAGCGACGAAACGAAAGCCGCGTTTAAGGGGCCAAAGCTGCCGTGATCGCCAGGAGCCCCGACGCGAGAGGGGACCCCATAAATATTAATGCCCGTGGAATAGTTCTGTAAGTTTTACAACTCGTTTGACTCGCGGATATAAATTTCAAAGGGTAAAAGAAACCCAATGGCTTTTAGTTGAAATTAAAATTCTTAGGATTCCGTGGCAACGACTGACAACGCGTTGAAAGAACGAAACAACAACACGACAAAAAAACAACAACAACAACGACGCGCCCGAGGTCTCGGAAATGCTTTGGCTAGCGGGTCGCATCGACGTATATTGACCAATACAAATAATTATTAACATCATCCGAAGGACTCGCTGTACGATATTGCATTACGAAGCCGATTTCCGCGGGACGAGAACTTTGGAATATTTTTTTTGATGTCATTATGGGGAATGACGTCATTAAGGAGCCTTACTCCTAAAGCACCTGGCAATGTAATATCACACTATCTAATGCTATAAGGTAGAAATTCAGCCGGCGTTTGACACATTTTTCCCCTTACAAAGTAAAGAATACAAAGGCGAAAATTGATGGAAAAATTTAAGCCCCGCGATTTATATTGGATTTGTGCGATTTACGCGGACATTCCCTGTTTATTGAAAATCCCGCGTCTCTTCATTGAATTCGCATAAAAACGTCGAATCGTTGGGATGGTTTACTTATGATATTGTAACTAAGGGCAGCTAATGTCGATACCGATGTCGAAAATAGCTGTTGAAATAACACTTGTATCCATATTCGGGATTTCATTCGGGGCCGAAAGGTTAGCGGATGATGTATCAGAGATCAAATGAAATACGACTGAATTTTTAAAGTACACTCTCGTTCGGCCCTTTTCAAACATATGAAAAATACTTTCATCATGTCCTGGCATTGTTACGAGCAAAATCTAATTTCAATTAAAAAAATTTTTTTTTCTTCTTCTTTTTTTCTTTTTTCTTTTTTTTTTTTTTTTTTTTTTTTTTTTGCAACGGATTCTTTCGACATTTTTACTCTCGATAATATAATAATAAAAGCAACGAAGGCAACAATCCGAAATTCCCGGTTCCCTTACCCTTTTAAACGATATTTTTTTGTAACTAAAAGAACACCGTGTGCGCATATTCCAACATAATTCCCATACCTGTAATTACCTAATAATATCGAAAACGTTCGATAATGCTTTTCTCATTCCGGATTCATTTATTTGTAAAAAAAAAAAAAAAAATGTATCTTCCTCCCGGTACGCGGCAATATTATCATATACATAGACATTGGTGAAAGCAGCGGCAAACGAATTTATATACTCGCACTATTACTACTTTCGACGGTTAATTTAAACTTATGAAAACAGAACAATAATTATAATAATAACAAAAACAACAACAACAACAATAATGCGTCGGTTGTAAGTAATAAAAGGTAAATAATAAAATGATTCTTTCTTAATCGGAGCTCGTTAAATTACGATTACGATTTTACGAAAAATAATATTATATATTGTAATTGCATGTATAATTTATATGTCAAAAAAGAAAAGAAAAACAAAAATAAAAACAAAAAAAAGAAAAACCACAAAGAAATGGCTCTCTTATCGGAATTCCGTAAAATACTGTAAAAACGTTATTTACATCAATTGCATAATAATTTGTCGGTAATTATTAAATTATATTAAGCTCGCTCGGCGCCCGATAAGAGTAACTAACACAAATAATTGATGATAATTAATATTATTTATTTTTATCGTATGATTCATAGGAGGATAGTAAATTCAACTGGATTATTATTCCATTAAAAGAGAAAAGAAAAAGAAATGGAAATAGAAAAGCCGCGAACGGCGATATTTTCGAAATGTTAATATATTTAAAGCCGTGGGTGCGCGGATTTCTCAATTTTGTAAAAGCTAATTACCTTCATCCCAATAAAACAAATGAAAACAATAACTCATCCCCTAAGTAGGGTATTCCTTTTTTCCGAATGCAATACAATAAATTGTGCACTTGTCACAAAAAGGCATACGATATATTACTACAGTCTATCTGGCAATTTTTTTTCGTGCAAAACTTAGCCTGAACAAAAAGTACATATTTCTTTTTTTCCATCCTACGTAGGTCTGGGTGGCCGCGCGTCCGTGTGGCCGCGCGTCGCTTTAGCTCTACGTAGGTGCGCGCGCGCGCGCGCGTGTGTGTGTGTATAATAAGACACCGGGGACAGAAGGAGTTTGTTGCCAGGGCGTATTAGTAGTCCGGGATTTAATGTGAAATTTATCGGGTTGCCGAAATTTTATGATAAATCCCGGGCGGGCAGGGTGGCGGGGCGGGGTGGGGGGAGGTATAGGCAAAAAATTTGCAAAGCGCATGAAATTTTCAGGGAGGCTCACTCACACACCGTTGAGATCGGCTCGGGGCGGCGTTAGGAGGAGCCATTAGTCAAAAGGATCCCGGCCAATGGAAGCTCGCTCAATGACAATGAAAAGTGAATATCGGAGGTAAATAGAAAGGATCGAGATCCAGGGATTGGGGCTAGATCAGGAAATAATTCAAAGCGATGGGGCGAATAAGGGCAATGGCCGAAGCAGGACGCGGAGCCACGCTCACGAGAAAAATTAGGCAATTTCCCGGCGGCCTTTGTCCCCGGGCGCAGGTTCCTCCTAGCTCGCTCCTAGCTCACTCCTAGCTCACTCCTAGCCGCGCGGGCGCCCCAACCCGTCCCCTACGTGTACGCGTACGTCTGTGTATGACACGTAGGGAGCACGTAGGGAGCACGTAGGGAGGACAGACGAAGGAGGGAGGGAGGACGGAGGAAGCGCGAGGATCACCCGATACAGCGATATGTAATTGGACACTTGGCCCGACTCCTCCCGACAAATGGAGCCGAGGGTGCTGGACGGGAGGAGCCCGATAAATTCCGGGCGGCCCCCCTCCGGCCCGATGTCCTGCTGCGTTTACGTAAGGACGCGATAAGAGCCCGGAGCTCCGCGCGAACCCGCAGCCCGAGCCCGTCGGGAGGAGAGAGCGGGTATAGGGTGACGGAGGTGAAGGTGGAGGTGGAGGTAGAGGAGGAGGACAGACAAACAGTGAGTGAGGCCAATTAAGGGTCGGTGGTGGGGGTTGGTCGAGGGCAGGTGGGGGGAGGGGGCTGGCTGGAATACCGGGCGGAAATTGTCGGGAACCGATATCGCTCTTATGCCTTTATGCGCTCGCACACTGACACACGGACACACATCCCAGGCACCGGGGGGGCTCCTGGATGTGCTGGGGGTAAGTAACGAGGGAACGAGAGAGAGAGAGAGAGAGAGAGAGAGTGAGAGAGCGTATATGTCCAGGCGCGATTTTCGCCCGATGATAATGAACCTAACGATGCACAATTAGCTGTCGCTTTGTCTCGGTCAGGCGCTAACGGCCCTCCGAGCTCTCGAGAGCTCGATAGCTTCCGGCTCGATCGATTCCGGCGTGTTCCGATACTCGACTTTCCTACCCCCGTTCCACCTACCTACTCCGCCACCCGGCCCGGACGAGTGTTTTTGAGTAACGAGTCACCGCCACCAGCGCCGTTGGCGTTCGTCGTTCTAACGGCCCCGGGCCCCGATCGCCGGCCCCACCACCCCCAAGGAAGTGATCGACCCTACCGCCCCCTCACCCACCCTCACCCACCCTCCCTTCCTCCCGCGCACACTCGCTCACCCCTACAGTCACCCGGCCCCGAGGATTACCAGGGGTCGAGGTGGAGTTAAGCCGCTTTTCAATGTATTGGGCTTTCCGGACGAATTAATCGCATGTGGGTCGCATGTGGGACAGCGGAGGGGACCGCGACCCAATGGGATCCGTAAAATATCCCAAAGAATCCGAGCCTCCCGATATTCTTCATCCCCGATATCAATCCACTGTCCGCGTTTCAATACCTGTGCTTACGCGTTACACATAATTAGCTACCTTGAGGGGGGGGGAAAAAAAACATTTCGTCGCCATAGTCCGTTTATCGAGAGCCGGTAATTCTTCGCTTGGGACTCCGTAATAATCGCGAGGCAATGAATTTCATGCCCATCGACCAACCATCGACCAACAATCGCTCAAGGACTCGACTCGAGCAATACATCCATCGGAATATTTAATAGCCCGTGTATTTTCTTCCAACATTCATTAACTTATGAACTCTTCGAGCCTCGGCACGGCACGGGCCAATCGACGAATAATTAACGGCCTTAAGCAGAGAATCGTCCTCTTGAAATGAAATCATTAAAAAATTTTCCAACCTCAATTGAATCCAACCCCGTTTTTCCCCCCCTTCGCTCCCGCGGACTCGTTAACAAAACCATTGCAATTAATTGTTCCCCTTCGGAATAATTTAAGGTACGATGGCTCGCAACGGGCCCCGGCACATGGCCGCTCACTCTGTCCGGCCACTTCGCATTCCAATATCGTACTTTAAATTATCCACCCCCAATGACTCCCCTCCCCCCCACACCCGCCGACATTACTCTTTTCCGAGTCACGTGAGCCTCGGTCGGATTAACGGAATGTCAAAAGCCGTTTTTAACAACATTTCCCGTCTATCGTATTTACGCGATTACTTCCTCGTCATATCTTTCTTCTTGTCGCATTATACAATTAATTAGACGTGCCGCTTAGGAGTCAGAGGACCGCTAAGTAGGACACGTTATCCAATGGAAATTTAATTACTCCGTGTAAGTAAGTTTGTAACGTTAATTAAGGCATTATTTCTCCGATTAGGCGATCAGCGATTCCATTGGTACTCGATCCTCTTTGTTTCAGATAAGCTTCCACTTCCTCCCATTTACACTGCCTCCCTCCCTCCCTCGCCCACCCCCCGCCTACCATTCCCCATCCCACCTACTCACGTATGTCGTAAACGAGAGCGTAATTTATGAAATGAGTAAGGAAACATTGATTTACAAAAGTAGCGTATTGAGGATTTTGAAGGTGATGCGAGATATTGCTCAGTTGTTTCGTAAGGCTAAAGGGACAAGCGACAGTTAATTGTATAAAAGAACTGAAACGCTGAAACGTAATGTTAACTCGTGATTAAATCCGTGTGCCCCTGAAAACCTACAGTTTTCAATATCTAATTCAATCGTAATAATAGCGACAATTTCATTTACACGGACATTCTTGAACTTTTAATAAATAATGTTTTATACACGGATTTTATAATTAATTAATGAAATAATGATAATTACAACATGTCTGGTGAAATTCGTTAAAACGATAAAGTGCGATATTACTTGTCATGTTGCTAGCGTTGTATTCGTTTGTTAAATTGTTAAAATATAAATTATTTCGCTGACGATATAGTGAAAGAAAAATTTAGATAACGTATTTATTCATTTTTAAATTCGTGTAAAAATGAAAAATAACCTCTTGGGCCATTGAAAATATTGCATTAATTTATTTTAATCGAGTACGTCATAAATTTTCCTGCTCAGCCCCGTGTAACTTTTAAACTCTCGCGCCGCTCTTGTTATTATATTACAAATAAAATGTAATTATCGTAAATTTAAAATACAAGCGATAAAGAGTGTAAAGCCTTTTATTTATTTTTGTTTTTTTTATTTATTTATTTATTTATTTTTTTTTTTTTTTTTTTTTTTTTGAGCCTTCAACGCCAACTACGAGTACAAGAACGTTAAATGCAATTGGTTTCAATCTAATGCGCTTAATGGATGGCTAATTAATAAAATGAATTAAATTGTTAGAAAATAGAAATGGAGGCGTCAAGTGCTGAATTATTCATCGGGCTAGCTAGACCCCGCCATTGTAGTATATATAAATCATTAATGGCGCTAAGGTGGTAATGGTAAAACAAAATTAATTTCTTCGTTAAAAACTTTAAGCCTCATAATACGCTTGGTTATTTTAGTTCCTAAGTTTCCTCAATCATTATTATTAGGCGCAGTTGTATTAAAAATACCGATAATAAACATAAAACCGTACTTGAGTAAGGAAAGTTTTTGAAAGGAAATACGGAATAGCGGAATAATGGAATGCCATGTTTAAACGAATGCAGAAATGGCATCAATTAAATTATTATTATTATTGTAGACTTAGGTGCGCCTCTACATCGATGATATCGAATGCACTCGTTGCGCAATTCGTAACGTCTACTCAAAATTCATGTAGAGAAATGTATATAAATAAGTAAATAAATAAATAAATGAATAAGTAAATAAATAAATAAGTAAATAAACAAATGGTAGGACAAGTATGAGAATGACAGAGATAAAATGTAGTTATTGAGCTGCCCGTGCCCTTACAAAAGACTAAAGTAAATTGTTTTTCTTTCATTAGAAAGTGCACGGGTATTCGTGGAATTAAAGGATCCAACGGGATTGGAAGGGTCGATCTTTGTATTGTATTGGGAGGATATCTCCGAGTGCCCGTACAACAATGAGAAAGATAATGACAAATATAATTTAGCCGCGGGTCCGTATGGTCCGAAGGGAGGAAAGTAAGAAGAAAATCAATGAGGAAATGGGTTGGATCGCGGGTCGCGGGCCGCGGAGCGTCGGTAGATCGAGGCGACCGGGGGGGAGGGGGCGGATGAAAAATCAAATTTCTCAAGGGAAAATACCGGCGTAATCTGTCGATAAATTGAAATAAACAATTGAAGGGTAAAAGGTTTTGGAAAGGAGGAATTTATCGGCAGGGAGGTAACCGTAATTCTCTCCCCCCCCTCCCACCGAAGCGATAAAGAACGAAAGAGGGCCAAAGCTGCCTCGCATCCGCATCCAGACCTCTCGCGATTATCAAGGCTATATATGCAGTCCATGCAAATTGGATTTGTCCTCGGGTGGGGGGGGGCGACGCTGTAATTCCACGGGCGATTAAGGCATACCCGATGAGCTTAACGGCGCAAACGCGCACGCACACGCACACGCACACGCGCTCTCGGCCACGGCGATTCCTACCAGATACCGAGGCTAGGTGGTTGTGAGTGAGAGTCAGTCAGAGACAGAGAGAGAGAGAGAGAGAGAGAGAGAGAGAGACGGGCCCAGATAAAACGGTCTCTGTCCGTGAAGCGGATAATAAGCAGGAGGGGAGGTGCGAGGGGCTTGTAGCCGCGGATGAGAGCGACGTGGCTGGAAAAGCGCGGCTGGATAGAGGATCGCGGGGAACGTCGCCTATAAGTAAGGGAAGTCGTTCGTTACGACGAGTCTGCTGACTGGATTAATGAGGCCGGATAAACTGCAGGGGCTAAAGCGTGAATAACGAGGCTCGCGGGGCCGTCAAGATGGAACGGGCTCGGGGGTCGGGGCGTGACGAGACGTCAATTGAGACCGACGAGTCGGTCAGAGGCCGTTATTTTTCAGCTGGCCCCGCGACTGCGCCCCCGCCGCCGACGAATTTCGACAATCACTGCCGCCCGACGGCCCCACCTACTCGCCCGACCCCTCCCGCCCCCACCCGTTTTTTAATACCACTTCGTTAGCGTAATTGACATTTGGACCCGGGACCTCCCGGGGCTGCTGGAAAAGCCAACACTTTTCACGGCTAGGTAAAGCGATAGCGAGCTCTCCATAAACCTCCTCCGCCTTTCTCCTCCTCCTACTCCTCCGCCTCCTCCTCCTACTCCTCCTCCTCCTCCTCCTACTCCTACTCCTCCGCCGCCGCCGCCACCGCCGCCGCCGATACCCAACCGGCCTGTCTGAGCACCGAGCAGCGGTACACGACGAGCTCCTCCCTTCCTGACCTCGAAATCTATTGACTATGCCAATGCCCCGGCAGTACCGAGGCTATCTCATCCCCGTAGCGTATTCTGGATATTCTAGATTTTCGTTATTACCATCCTCCTATCTCTATACACGTTCACACACTCGCGCTCCTATTCCCCTGCTTTTCTTTCCCTATTTACCCCCACGCCTCGCCTCCCTTTCCCCAAATTAAATACTCGCGTAATGGACGCATAAAGCGCCTTCGTGCTTTAATATACCGGCGTTTCCATCTATTTTCTTTTCACTTTTCTTTTTTTTTTTTTTTTTTTTTTTTTTCTTCTTCTTCTTCTTCTTCTTCTTATAATTCTTATTGTTATCGTCATTACGATCATTAATATTATTACTAATATTGTTGTTGTTGTTGTTGTTGTTATTGTTGTTGCACGTCCGAACGTGGAGGCGCGGGGTAATGAGGGGTCGCGGCTGCTTGGAAATTACAGCGAGTAGCGCGCGGCTCCGATAATCATCGTCCAATCGAACAAATAGATAATATCAGAGGCCGATAAAGTCCCGTGGAATCGCAATCCCATTATAAATAATTTATATTCCCGGGAAAGTCGACTGTTATAATGCGCCGCTCTTTTGTTGCGCTAGAGGTAGTGGCGGGAGGGAGGGAGGGAGGGAGGGACGGGGAACAAAAAAAAAAAAGGTAAAAGCGGCACGTGAATTTTCCGTAGACGCGAGTCCTTTAATTAGAGATCGCGAGGTATTTGAATTTTTTCAATGGATAACCGCGATAAGTTCGTTAGGAAATAGTAAAAAAGGAAAAAGTAAAAAAGGGTAAAAGAGTAAAAAAAAAAGAAGAAAAAAAAATGTAAATAAAAAATGTTGATTGATTCACGTGGTTCCGTGGAGCGAGAGGCTCGAAAAAGCTTCATAAAGTGCTTGGTTAATAACACGAGGCTCGGAGAGCGGACGGTTGGTCGGGTTGGTCGGAGCGCCAACAAGAGGGGAAATCGGTGCGACAGAAGATTTTCCGTGTGATCGAGGAGGGCGAGGTTGGGCATGGGTGTGAGGTGGGGGAGGTGGGGACGGGGGTCCGGAAATCGTCATCGCACCGTCATGCGCGAGAGAATTAAAAGCCGGAAAATGTAGAAAACAACGGTCCGTAGCGAGACGGGCGGCGATGCCGTTGGCAAAAAGGCCGACAAAGGGGAACAATCGGGGTCGTGGTCGTGGTTCGGGCAGGGACGGGGCGGAGCGGGGCGGGGGGAGAGGACGGACGGTGCGAGGAGCGCGCTAATGGGCCGAGCGAGAGGAGAAGTACAAGGCGGACGACCGACAGTGGCTCGACACTTTAACCGGCGTTTATGTTCCATTTCTCTCTCTCTCTCTCTCTCTCTCTCTCTCTCTCTCTCTCTCTCTCTCTCTCTCCGGACAAAGTTTTCGCAGAAGAGCAGAGAGGGACTGTCGCGATGCTCCTCCGCTGACCGAAGGGGGTTAGAGTCCAAGTCTCGAAATTCGTAGTCGCTCGCGTGCCGTCCTAAAGCGGAGAGAGAGAGAGAGAGAGAGAGAGAGAGAGAGAGAGAGAGAGAGAGAGAGAGAGAGAGAGAGACAACTAAAGGAGGTCCATTCTCATATGCCGTCTGGATGCTGCTCTCGAGAAAAATGGCTCTGAAGAGCGACACGATTTACGGACTTAAGGTCTATCTGTCTCGCTCCCACCCCACTCGTCCCTCTCGCCCCCCACCACCGCCACTGCCGCTACTCGCTCGACGCTTGTCGCGCGGTAATAAAAAATGGAAAGAGGCAAGAGGTACGGGAGCGGAGAACAAGATAAGCGGGATCTCGTGCTTATAAGCGTCAGGTAGCGCGGGACTAGGGGACGGGGTGGCGACGGGGGGAACGGGTGGCGACGGGGGTAGGGGTGAGTGACGGATTTTGGACTCGAGACGTAAAGTCCCGGAACTCTTAAGGCCACGGGATTCACTGGGTAAGGGGTTAAGGAGAGATCCTCGAGTCGGTGAGGAGCCAAAAATCTTGAAAATCATTACCACGCTACACGCGGCCCATCATGATTTACTGCACTTAAGAACTCTTTGAATTTTGTTTGCACTAGCCCCGGAGTGCGAAACTGGGTGCGAAACTGGGTGCGAAACTGGCTACGAACTATCATTCATCTCCCGAATCCCTCCGAACACGTCCGAGTATCAAAATGAAATTTTACCAAGGACCTTGCCATTTTTTTTTTTCATTTTTTTTTCTTTTTTTTTTTTTTTTTATTTTATTATTTAACAGGCATCGCACGTTTTCATTACGTCCCTCCGCCCCCCACCTCCCCTCCCTGCCCCGCCTCCTCGACCCCTCCTACGGCGAGCCTACGCTTTGCGGGGTTTGCCGTCGCCACGCCCGCGCTTTGCCTCTTGATACCGAGATTGAGAGGATCAGTTTTCCATTTTCGCAACCGCTGCGGGGCTCTTCCGCATCATCATATAAGAATTTCATATTTTATTTCACTTTCGTTAAGGGAAGGGCGAGAAGGCCCCTTTACTCGCCAGCGATCCATAGATATTACAATAGAAATTAGATTAGAATTTTATTGGCCAAGTCGTTCGTGAGTCAATTGGGATTTTTCAGTACATAAACTTACTTAAGGTATTCCCTCGTCCACCGGTGTCGAGCCCTTCCTCCTCCTCCTCCTCCTCCTCCTCCTCCTCCTCCCACCCCCCAATAACCCCTCCCCCCATCCACCTTATTCATTATTTCGCGTTCAGCGAAAAATATTATTTTCAAATTTCAGCACGTCCATTACGGCCGCTCGCCCCCGCCCCCGCCCCCGGCTCCCCCGTAAAACGAAATTGTTTAATAATTCCGGGAATTCGGAGTTAATCCAAATTGAATTTCAAGCTCTAATTGCAGAATATACGCGTATTAAGTTAAATGTGTACGTGCACAATGCCAAGGCCTTCTTTCTCCGCGGATTTTATTGATTATCGATTTACATGAATGCCGCCCGTGCGATATCGCCCATGCGATATTTCGACGCTCGAACGTTATTTTTTTTTCTACGCGCAAATAATAAATGCCCGATTGTTAATATTGAGCGATGAGTTTATTAATGTGATTGATTTCCATGCGCGAGCCCGTTCGTTAATTTCGTCTGATTTCATCTCGTCGGACGAGGCGCGATTAACCGACTTTTTTTCTTTACGTTCCTGTTGCTGCTGTTGCTGCTGTTGCTGCTGTTACCGCTGCTGCTGCTGTTACCGCTGCTGTTGTCGTCATTATTATCGATGTTATTATTATAAAGTACCCGGGGACCGTGCCCTTCCTTCATCTATAATAGCTACGTCATCGGAATGAAGGAGGGGAAGAAGAAGAAGAAAAAATCCCGCGGGAAATTCAATTAAACGCCCATCGGATTTATTTACTAAAATTTACGGTAATAAAAGATTCATTAAACTTTGTGAAAGCGGCTCCTCGAGAAGTCCGTCCTCGAACGGGATCCGTCGGCTCGAGCGGCCGCATTAAATGCCAATGAAACGAATTTAATTTGATTAAAAATTAAAAAAAAAAAAAAAAAAAAACAAAAAACAAGAACCCGCTCGTTCGAAGTCGAGGGCCGTGGGGGAGACGGATAGACGGATAGAGGGCGAGGAGGGTGAGGGTGAAAAAAATACGTGTACGCGTGTAGGAAGGTGGTTATGAATAATGGCGCACTGATGAGATACGTGCGGATGAATAGAATATCGAAAACACAGGGGACGATCCACTCGAGGTCGGCTGTCCCGGGTATCCCCTCGCCTCCGCCCGCCCCCCCCCTTCCGCACCGCTCCGCCGTATCTTTCGGCTTCGAGCGCATAAAAAGTATCGCTCAAGTCGATAAGGGGCTGATAATTAATCGTGTCAAACGCCTCGGCTAAGGCAAAACGTGATCTTGACACAGTGATCAACATCCGTCCCCTCGGTTTATCCGTCCCGGTATCCTCGGTCTCGACCTCCTTAGGCTATCGGGGTTAAGCCTCGCCAAATTTTTATAATTGACCCGTGAAAAGTACTGCCCCCGAGCGATCGGAGGAATGGAGTCGTCGACGCTGCCATTCCCCATTTGCTATATCGGGTTCTCGGTGTCGTTGCGCGGGGTAATGACGGCTAAGGCGTTGGGGCGGGGGCGGGGGAGGGTGAGGGGGCGAGGAGTGACGATCCCTTACGAACTTTAACGACGTTGATTTTGAATTTTGAACTAAATCGATGATTCAGTCGATTGTAAGGATTGCCGGGACATAAGATTCCGTGTAATTTATATCCAACGTCGTTTAAGGGATGATTTCCATTAAACGATCGGGAAAATCACGAGCTACACCCCCGGTAGACCGATTACGAAACAGCGCCAATAACAACTTCCGGCTTTATCTGACTGTTTCTTTTTCTTTTCTTTTTTTTTTTATTTTTTCTTACTAATCGCGACGGAAGTGTTACTGATAACAAAGTATTTCACTTAATCTGTAATTAGGAAGAAGGAGGAGCGACGAAAGGCATAATTAACGACGCCCACGTTTAATCCGCATTTAATAAAAGAACTGGTTGCGGTCGGGTGATCGGGGGGGGGGGGGACACGCTTGTTGTAAGAGAAGATTTATGGGACGAAGGGTAATAAATATGCAAAAATTGAAGATACCTTTGACGGGATGGTCTGGGAATAACACTCTAAAGGTGAAAACAAAATTACTTTCAGACGTCGGCTTTAAAGTTTTCTTCTTGTCCACCCCTCGCCCCTACTTCCTCTTCGTCGCGTCGACGATATGGACTCGGGGGTTAAGAATACGGCGGAAAGGGTAGGGGAGGCAGACGTAAAGAGCCGGGGAAAAAAGTAGGGAAGCGGAAGCGGAAGAGGACGAAGCATAAGAAGAAGCATAAGAAGAAGAAGAAGAAGAAGAGAGGAAGAAGAAGAGGAGGAGGAAGAATAAGAAGAAAGCGGGTATTCAGTCTCACATGTGTTGACACACTAGAAAGTAAGGGAGGATGAGAAGGAAGATGGAGGAGGTGGTGTATCGCGGGGCATCTCTTGGTCTAGTTGGGACGCGGGCGGCTATCGCCAAAGAGAGGAGGACGTCGCGTGGCCTCGGCGGCGGCCTTTCACTTCTTATTCTCCCGGGTGCGTGTCAGTCGAGCCACAGAAGCTCATTAATCTTATGCGCGGCAGAAGAGAAAATCACGACAAAGAGAGAGAGAGAGAGACTCGATGTCCTAGCATACACTCGCGTCCCGCTTCCATAAGCCAACACGAGATTATTCTCAAAGATCCCGTTTCACGCGCGTTTATCGACTTGCCGGCTCTCGTCGGCTCCACACGGGAAGATCAAAAAAAAAGAAAAGAAAAAATAAAGATAAAAGAAGCTCCCTTTGTCGGTCGCCGGCATTACGTAAATCCTAATTCCATGTATTTATATAAACTATATAAACTCGGTATGCCTCCCACCCGTTCGCTTATTACATTCTCGAGCCTCCATGTAGACATGCGCTCCGTACATACATAACAATAACAATAACAATAGTAATAATAATTATTGTTATTATTATAATATCGCCGCCGATTGATTATCTGCCGGTACTTTTACGATCCGCAGCAAGAAGGTGAACACGTATACATGACCCGCGGACGCCTTAAATTTACATTGTCAGGCCAATTTGAGTAGGCGAGATGTAGAGGTACGGAGAGAGAGAGAGAGAGTATCGTAAAGAAGAAGAAGAAGAAGAAGAAGAAGCAGTGAGGAGTGGAGGGGCGTGTAATATTAGGGAAACAATTATCTTAATCAATCGGAGCTTCGATCGAATCCAAGTGCCGAACGAAGCCCAGCGAAATAAGATTCTCAAATACTTCATTATCCCGAGGAATTTCGCAATTAAAATAAAACTCTCCAACTATCCCCCCTCCCTCCTGCCCCGCGCCCACAAGCCCTTTCGACGTTATACACCTCGTGGAAAATTTCTCCCCTTTTTGCCGGGGCGAGCCGACTCCTCCCAACCTTTATGCACTTTTCAATTTGCAAAATCACGTGTTCAGAAAATAATTGCCCGCGTGTTTTATTTAGTGAGCTCGACGGTGCTTGTAACATGCCCGATTTCAAAGAACCTTCCGCCCATCTCATTAACAAGAGAAATGACACCCAATTACGGGAGGAAAAAAAATGAAGGGATATGAGCTGTGTGGGTGTGGGTGTGGGTGTGCGTGGGTGTGGGTGGGTGGGTGGTGGGTGGGTGTGGGTGGGTGCGAGAGCGCGCGGAAACGTTTAAGCGCGAGTTTAAAAAATTAATAAACAAATAACCGGGCAAATAAATAACGGAGGAAAGTAATTTAATTTAAAAGTTGAAGGATAAATGCGTTTTATTAAAGGCATAATGAAGAGGGGGGGAGGGGAAGCTGTTGCAGAATCTCGAAGTTTGGCTTTACAAGCTCCCGAGGATAAATACTCCCCGTGTAATTATATTAACAAGGGAAATAATTATTTTTACTAACCTCTCGCTCGGCCTGTATTCCATCAATAATTATTATAATATCAATAATATCAATAATAATAAGAATAATAATATCAATAATAATATCAATAATATCAATAATCGCAATAATAATCGAATAATAATAATGATGATGATGATGATGATGATACGTAAAGAGTCGACGCACCGAACCGGCCTCGTCGGAACTAAACGTCGTCGTCCCCGCCCCTTCGTCCCCGCCCCTTCGTCCCCCGCGTCCACGGAACTGGGGCTTAACGAGGCAACAACGACACCCTGACACCTGACGATCGTCTAAATCCTACCGACCCCTTATTTATTAATCCTTCCTACTCCCGCTACTGCATTAATACAATTATCATTGTCGTTGTTATTGTCGTTGTTATTGTTATTGTTGTCGTTGTCGTTGCCGTTGTTATTATTATTGTCGTTGTTATTACACGGAAGCCTCTTGTGCTTTCTTAATTTCCCGGGGAATTAACCGTCCCGAATGACCCGGTCGAGGCTCCAAACAATCTTCGGCTCTGCGTGACGACTCGCATCATCGAACTTTGGCGATTTGTCATCCTTGCGTTCGTGTCCGCGTATACTGTGCACGAACGCGGCGAGACTCTCGGAATCGTAGCCGAAACTCGGGACAAGTTGTGCTTAGCCTTCTTTCTTCTCCTCTCCCCGCTACCCTCCGCCCCACGCCGCCGGCCGTCTTTCCTACTCAAGAAGGGCGCCGCAGTCCATCGGCTTGCTTCCGTGCTCGGCACCGCTTCCCCCGCCCCTCCACCTCCACCCCCCACCCCCATCCGCCTACCGCGCCTCGAATCCTTACGCGTTTTGATTTATTTTCTTAATCTAATTTCCCGTTTTATCATTTCCCGAGATTCTTATACGAATAGTTGAGACACGCTCTCTCCCTCTCTCTCTCTGCCTCTGTCTCTGTCTCTCTGTCTCCGTCTCTCCGTCTCTCCGTCTCTTCGTCTCTCCGTCCCCATCCATCGTCAGAGAGCTTTACGGCCTTTGTTAGACGGCACTCCGCAGATAATTTAACGAACATTATTTAAATTGTTTCGCATGCATTTGGAAAATTATCTCCGAGGGATATTGAATTATAAAGTTATGGAATCCCTTTGACTTGCCCCCCCCCTGTCTCTCCTTCCTCAAAACTACGCTAATGACTTTTCTTACATTACAACGTTACTTCGGCATTGGCGATCAAGGATCTATCTAACCCGGCCGCCTTTAAATATGCGACCCTCCCGCGACCCTCCCGCGACCTCTCCCGCGACCTCTCCCCCGGCATCTATCAAAACGAAATCAAGGCTAAGCCGAATATGTAAATAGTCCAGCATTTCCAATTACGTGTACGCTTACGTGGGCGGAGATAAATACGAGCCCGGGGAGGAGAAAGAACTCGATCCGTTCGGGGAGAATTTATTTGGAATGAGCGAGCTCACCGGCTCCGTATCAATATTTAAGTGAAAGAATCCATGCTAATCCGCGTATTTATTGAATGTATTCGTTGACGCGCGCGTGACACTGTATAGCCGTGGATGTAATAAAATAAATAAGCTGCGATAGAGAACCGGATAATCGGAATGAACGCGCTGACGGAATTCGCTCAGAAATATAATTAGGCAAAGGGTGGTCCGTAGATAGGGCGGGAGTGGGCAGAGGGGGGTTGATTAGGAGGGTCAGCAGGTGGTAGGTAAGGTAGCGGAGAGGAAGTGCGAGGGTGAGAAGAAGAGCGGTCAAGATGGGCGAAGAAATGACCGACGAAACGGGAGTAAATAATAGTTAGGGAAGCATCGGGAGATTATTGTTTGTAGCGGGGGCGCGCGGGCGCTCGAGCATATCCCGGGACAATATTACTCGGTGGGAAATTCATCATACGGCTTTTTCCAATTACACCCCTCGAGCATTGTTTCTCAAGCGCATCCTCCACCCGAGGTCGAATTTTCCTTTGGCCCGCTCCTTGAGCAATTATTCCCCATCTCCGTCCTGTCCGGAAGAGGAGCACAAGGCAGCCGGTCCTCTTCCTCCTATTCCTTCTCCTCCTCCTCCTCCTCCGCCATCCCTTTGCAACTGCTCTCGCTCTCGGTCGCTCCGCTCTCCGTCTGTCTATCTGGTTCAGCCGGCTGCTCCATCGGCGGTCCTGTCTCCCGCATCCCTTATTTCTGTCTCGGCTTTCGGTCCCTCCTCCCCCTCCCCCCACACGTTCCCCCTCGCCGCTCGCGGGCGTCGCGGAAGCTCCGGCTCGGGCGCTCGCGAGCGCGCGGCAACGGCTCCAGCTATTGATCGGAGAGCCCAAGCGGGGTCAGAGTGGCAGTGGACGTGCATCGGTGGAGGTGCGCGCCTCCTCACCCTCGCCCTTGCGCTCGCGTGTTGGTGAGCGCACCGAGGCCTCGCTGCACTATTTCAAGCCCCTGCACGACGACGACGACGACGACGACGACGACGACGACGACTACGACGAGGAGATGCAGGTTCCACGCGCTGGCTTGCGACCTCCCTGCCCCCACCAACCGACACCACCAACGCCGACGGCGCGTAACGCTCCTCGACCTCCCCTCCTCCTCCTCCTCCTGCTCCTCCTCCTCCTCCACCACCTCCACCACCACCTCACCAGCCAACCCCAACCCGTCCCACACCTCGATGTCTTGCCGTCTGTCAGACTTAGGTATTATTACTCCGGTTGTACACGTACGAGGGGATCGAGTCCTCGATCCTTACCTCGCGGCCTGGAATTCCACCCTGGCGGCCGAGGAGCCGTTTTTAACGAAAATTCAAATTAAATCCACGGCGTGATTGGTGCTGTAAATTAGTACCGGTTTAATTTCAAATGTCCGGAATGAGCGGATCAGCGAATGAAGAAAGTACTGAAATTGCAGCAATCAAAACTTTTCGGAATTTCTCTTGGTATTAGATACTTCATTCCGGGCTTTGTTTAGAAAAACTTGGCTACTATGCCGGAAACAATGTTTAACATACCCGGATATCAAAGGGCTTCATCTCCTTACGTCCTTAATATTACGATATCACTCGTTCTCTTACCGACATTCGTCACGTGAAATTATCTCTCTCTCTCTCTCTCTCTCTCTCTCTCTCTCTCTCTCTCAACGCCTGCAAGCACGTGGTTACGATCCTCCACACACGCGCGCGCGCGCGCGCACACGTCACCAAACACCAACTAATAACGTGTCGGACCCGAGTACTGAACCAAAATGAGACTGTCTGGAACAACATTTTTTTCCATTCCGCTAGACTATTTTCTATTTAAATAAATCCAAAGTAGCTTAAGTACTGACATTCTTGTAAATTTTTTCAAGGAACTCTAAAGGTAGTTTACATTCTTAAAATATTAAAGTTTTAAAGCTGGCTTTTCGCTTTGAAAGAAAAAAAAAGAGAGCGAGAGAGAGAGAGAGAGAGAGGGAGAGAGAGAAAAAAAGTATTCCCCTCCAAAAGTACCTTAAAAATTATTTAAAGTCTCTTATAATACTCGATAGTTTAATTAAAAATTATAATTACTCGAAAAATTGAATGCCGTCGTCGGTGTGGAGCACGAGTCGAGAAAGATTTTTTTATTACAATTTATTAAAACGATTGTAGAGAATTATAAAAGACTCGATGATTATGATCATCGAATAATTTAGTCGAATAATTTAGAATCGAATGATTAAGTAGATGATAAGGCGGAAAGCCGTGACAATGGGGGATTCAGAAAACGCTAATAGATGTCGAGCTAATAGATGGATCCTTCGGAGATCGAGAAACGAAATACTGGTTCGTCGATCGGACAAAGGACGGAGGGTTGGGAGGGGGAGGGGGGCGTTATTATCTCTCTCATCGCGTGAGAATTCCGTAAAATTATTTATACGGGCTTAGCTTGACGTTACAGCTCCAACCGCGGACTTATTAATTTTTCCGCCGATAATTCATCCGGGGCGCACACGGACAGCCGGACACACAGGTGCACGTCGGGCGAGCGGTCGGGCGAGCGGTCGGGCGCGCCCACGCACACCCGTTCCCGCAATTAATGGTAAAACCTTGTGCATAATGGCCGGAGAGTCGGACGAGCCAATTAAAAAACTATCCGCCGAAGATGCAAATAAAGAGAGCGGAGTCTACGTACGGCCAGAGTGCATTAACCGCTGACCGGGCCCTTCGAGACCCGGGTAAGGGTGCATCCGCCGGGTAAGGAGCTGTCCGCGTAACGAATGCCCACCATCCCCACCCCCCGTCCTAGTGGCCACCGCCAAAAACTCCGCTCGTTGATTATCATGGGGCGATTCACGGGAACGGCAGTGGCCGCGGGGTGAAATTAAGCGGCGGGGCGGAGGGAGGGATGGAGGGCGGAGGCAGTCCCTATACCGCGAACGGCCCGAGGACAACGGAGTCCGGGCGCTCTGCAGGCGCCATTAAACAGCCGAAACACACACGGTTAATATATTCATGCCCTGTCGCGCCATAAAAAGCCGCTTAAAGGGCCGGGCTCCATATGCTTACGGATGCTAAAAAGGGGCCGCCTACGCCTCCTCCTACACCCCCCTGCGCCTCCAGCCCCTCTATCCTACACGTTTATGGACCCGAATACTAGTGCTCGAATTGCCCTTTATTGCGCCCCATCGCGCCTCCACGGCTCGACTCGGCTGTATTATGAAAATCACCGGGCTTCGGATGCTTCGACTCGCGCCCCCTTTTATTACGCCCCCTCCCCCCCCTCCCATCCAACCACCCAACACGGCCTTCTTTTTTCCTCTCTACCTTTATTACGGCCCTGTTTTAATTATGAGGTTGCGGCGCTTGGCCCTGGGAATTATGCCGCGCTCACCGGTCGAATTCTTTAATTTAATTAAGAGCTCACCACTCACTCACTCACTCACTCACTCACTCACTCACTCACTCCCCCACCCGCCCATTATCATTTCATTCCAATTTGCCGATAATACGAGCCGCGCATATTAATCGATGCCCATCAAGCATTGGTGCTTATATTGGGATCCAAGTAGCTTCACCCGTAGCTCCTTACCTCGCCTCTCCTCCTGCCCCGCACCGCGCGCGCACACACGCACACACACACAGTTCTCAAAAGCTAGATCCGTCGAAAGTATTCACGAACTTATGCTACTTTCGGTCAATTGATCTCGCGATTTGTCAATAACCCGTGGCAAGGGCTCGCAAAACCAAAAGTTTATATAATCTACATTATCAATAGATTTGCGTTAGAGTCCCGCCGAAATAAGTAAGCGTGCGCTATTAATTAAGTGTAAGAGCGCCGTTGAACTTAACGCAAATCAATTCTTAGCGTCGGATTTTAATTTAGTGTTAAATAATATTTATTAAATACCTGACTGACGTAATCCGTTCGAAAAAGAGAGAAAACCGTTTGATCAATATAATCCCTCGTCTTTTAGTTTTTTTTTCTTTTATTTATTTATTTATTTTTTTTTTTTTTTGCTCTACCCTCCCCCCCCACGCATGAATAAAATAAGCAATATATTAATTCCGACGGATTTTATCATCCCTTCCCCGAATTCGCCCTATACAAGGAGCATCGCTTTCTCTAATTGTTTCGCTTTTATTTTTCTCTTAAAAAGGGGGGCGGGGAGGGGGAGGAGGGTAAAGGCTGAATTTCAGTTTCTCATAATTATGATAATTGAGAGAAATATTTCCTGACCTATATCGTAAATATGCGAAATTCATTCGGCTCCGTTAATATTCCGCGTAAGTGAATTTTCTTCATTCCCTCTGTTTGCTTTTATTCCCCCTCCCCCTCCCACACATCCCCTCCCCCCCGCCTAATTTTTTCCCCACTCCGCGTACGCGCATGCAAATGTCGAAATAATCAAAGCGTACGGAACAAAGTAATTTTAAAATTGAATCTTTCAGTTATTTATCGAAATAACGGCATTTCAATGTTATTTCAGAGGCTTCGCAACGCAATCGTTATCAATATTCTATTTAATTGAGCATTCTTTAGAAATATATTAAGAAGGCATTTTTAATCCATTCGTTTATTTGCTGTGAAATTGTAATAAATGTGGCCGCCGCGCATCGATTTATCCGATGTAAAATTAAACCGGGAGAGCGTATTTTATCATTTACAGCGAATTCGCTCGCTCGTTAAAAGAAACGGGACGGGGGGAGGGACGGCGAGGCGGGGCGAGTCGGACGAAGAAGATGAAAAGAACGAGCGCAATTAGTTCGTTTGAAAAATAAATAAGTTAAACTCGAATGCCGTTAAAGAGAGGGCCGTGGAGCGTCGAACATTGGGAGAGGGGTCGGGGAATCGGGGGTTGGAGCGATGGGGGTGGTTGGTGGGTGATGGGTGGGGGATAATGTTCTACGATTATTAAAATACTTAATCAGAGAATCTGCTCTGGAATAATAAGGAATGGCATTGATTCGTTCAATGCCGACTCCTTCGGCTCAAGTCAAACAATAACCCTCCCCCACCCCCCGCGCCTCTCGCGCATCGACTAATTTTCCTCTAATAAAGTACACAAAGCTCGGCGGATAGTATATAGTCGCAACGAGGAGTCATCGTACAATCAAGATTTTCTAATGATTTTCACGGAATTAGTGAGATCGTGGAGTTGTTGGCCCGTGGCATCCCATCCCAATGGCGTTTCGGGGGCCGCGTATTATTATCGCGGCTGACTGGACGTGTGCATCGGTCACTTACCTCGTTGGTATTCCATCGATGTCTTTGCGTAGGAAAATGCTCCGCGCGGGGCAAAGTCTCCAAATTTTCCGGCAGCTTGATCGGATCTCCATCTGAATATATTCATGAAACAAAAGAAGAATACCTTGTCTTAAAAAAGATATACAGCATTATTCATTGGTTTATACACGAATGCCCGCTTATTCGCGCCTTATTAACTTCGCCTCTCCCACAATATCTCCTCCTCCCCCTCCCTCGCCCTCGCCCTCGCCATCCTCCCCCTTTCTTTTTTTTTTTTTATAAACTACCCGGTCTTACGTAAAACTGCTTATAAACAACAACAACAACCAAAACAACAACAACAACAAGAATAACAATTACCATTGCTTCTGTTATTGTTATTGTTGTTGTTGTTGTTGCTGCTGCTGTGGTTATGACCCACTTATAATTACAAAGTCTTCAATAATAATGATGATGATGATGATAATAATAATAATAACAATAACAATAACAATAATATTAATAAGAACAATAATGGATGATGAGTAATATTGAAAATTTGCGTGACTTGGAAGGATAATGCGGTTATTTATAAGAGTTGGCAGTGCAAAGAGTTGCGAAGGTATAGTATAGCGGTAAGGGCGCTGATGGGGCCGGAGATAAATTCCGAAATACGTTTCGCTGCACGAGGAAAGCAATTCATAAATAGAGCTTTTTAAAGTAATTCCGCCTCGGCTTACATTATCTTTTTTATTTATATAGGGAGCGGCGGCGGGGGGCGGCGGTGGGGGCCGGGGGTTCATTTGGGATTCAGGGAGTCGGACGGGCTGGATTTTGGGAGCGCGGGGCCCGCGGAGCACGCAAACGTGTATTGGTTGCTCCACGTACTCTGGGTACGTGTGCGCGTGAGAGTGTGCGTGCGCGCGATGGAGGAGCCGATGAATAGGAGCGAGTCAACCTTGAAGCACAAGTGTCGAGTTTTCGCACTCGCGTCTTCCTTTCTCCGAATATGATTGGGGCGATACGACGGGGTTAGCGGGCCGAGGGGAAATAATCGGGAAGTCGGGATAAGGGGGTCGGGGGCTGGGACAGAGTGGTGGGGTTGGGGTGGGGGTGGGGGGAGGCTTGAATAATGTCGGCGGGACACCCGGCAGCAGATACGCTCGCTCTGATTAATATGTGCCGGTGTAAGGGACTTTCTGAACGCCTCGACGATGCGAAAATATGCGTCCCGGAAGAAATCCCTGAAGTTTGAATTATACGGGTCGCGATAAAGTTAAAGCCAAGTGTCGGGAGTAAGATCGCGGCGGGGATGACCTTGTTTCCCGACAAAGGCTCAAAGGCTCCTCCCGACGTGGAATCGCCCTTGCAATCGCCCCCCCCCCCCCCGCCCCTCTCTCCATCTATCCATCTATCCATCTATCCATCTATCCATCTATCCATCTATCCATCTATCCATCTATATATCTATCTATCTTGCTTGCACGCAGTCACACGTACACGTACAGAGAGTGGCGTAGGGGCGCGGGGAGGGGAGAAGAGAGAATTTTTTGACTACTACATTGTCTCCTTACTCATTTATTCGTTTCAGTTTTTCTTTTATTATCTTTTTTTTTTTTTTTTTTGTTTGCCTTCGCCTACAAATCGTGGATTAGGATGTCGTGTTAGCGCTCGGCGTAGATTAGGTAGTGGGGGCGTGAAAAGCACGGCGTCGAGGAAGCGGGGCCGCTTTAAGTGCAGGAATTTCGTCCGATGACGAATGGCGGGACGGGGGTGGGTATCGAGCTCGCCGCGACTCTAATAAACCGGTAATTTTTTCCGGAATGACTATTAATCTTGGCATCGTTATTCGCGGATTGTCTCTCAAGACATTCCTACGTATGCGTGTGGACGAGCAAGCGAACGGGTTGCTGTGGGCCCGATAATCCTCGGCTCGGCTAGACGATTACGCGCTTAAGTGAACGTCGTGGTCGTGGTGAGGTAAACAGTGATCCTCGCGGTTCGCCGTACAAGTGACGCCACGAACGTATAAGGCGGACGGGCGGGGAGAGAGAGACCCGGGGGGCCGTAAAAAGAAGCGGAAGGGTTGTTGTGCGGAGAGGGGAGGGGGGGAAGAAGAGGTAAAAGTAGTCGGACGTACGAAAAATCTGTTGAGCGGAATGCGGCGCACATAAACAATCGGCCCCGTCAGCGGCTCGAGAACGGAAAAAACGGGGTTGGCTTGGTGAAGGTGAGGTCCGGTGAGGTTGCCGAGGCCCGAATGAAGAAAAATCAGCCCACGGCTGCGAGCGGCTATGAGCCGTAAACACTTGGCCCATTATCAATTCAAATTAGCGAAATAAAGCGAGCGCCCGGGATATTTGTATGCAGGACACGAGGGGATCGGCAGTCGCAAGTCGAGCGCGGGGGCAGTAGAGGTGTGTGTGTGGTGGTGGGTGGGGGGAGGAGGTCGGGGACGGTCGGTGATGGCCGGGGCGTCGGCGGGGGGGGGGGTCGGGCTGGAGTGGCAGAGGGGCGCGTCGAGGATGGCAGGAGAGCGACGATAAAAGAGAAGAAGAGGGCCGCCAGGAATCCCGATGGCGTAACGAGCCCGTGGCACGGAACGAGCGGGGGACGCGGGGGTGTCCCCGCGATCCGGAGCTCGAGGAGGAACGTACGCGTCTTATCGATGCCGTCGAGGAGGACTTTCGGATGCTTCGCCTGGAATGTCCTTATTGTTACTACCTGGGGAATTCGGGATAATGGCTCCCTTCAATGGCTCTTACGTGGCCGCGTTACGACTCTGACCTCGGACCGTCGTTGCCGCGAACTTGGACGATTCCTCCTCACCGCCACCCCCCTACCCTCCACTTCCGGCAGCCTTCGTAACATCGAGCCCCGACTTTATCCGCACCAGCAACAGACGAATTCATGTTCCATTGTAAAATGTTATTATTCTGGCGTAAGGAAAAATAGCTCGACGATCGACGATCGAGTCGCGATCGTAGGGCTCGGAGCTTGATTCACCAGGAACTTGGATTACGCTCGTCGGCCCCATCGTGAACTCGGCACTTGAAGAATCAGGGTAAAAGTTTCGAGAGAATTTTTCAATGGCACGGCTTGGGAGTGGCTCGAGAAAATTCCCGGAAAATCTCATTACTTTCTTCCAATTGCGAGTCTTGAGACATCCGGTGTCGTACGGAACCCCGTAGCGCTATCGACCTCGAGCGACTTAACGAACCTGAGCCTCGCCGTCCGAGTCCGCGTCATTCCCGAAAACATCTCCCTTCTCCCCCAATAACCCCAATAACCTTCCAACCCCAATAACCCCAACCCGTCCCCGTAGAGGAGCACCGTACCGTACGGGGTACGTCGATTGCCGAGTGCGGGCCTTCGAGTATCGGCAAACGTCATCGGCTTCGTAAAGGCCCCGGGAATTGATAATCCGAAGCAGCCGAAGCATCCGAGGAATGTTGAAGGGGCGAAAAAATGCGAGGTAATTGGTCCTAATGCACCGGTGCGGCAATGAAAGAAACGAATGCTTTAGCGGCCGATTTCACCTAAAGATAAGAGCCTAACGGCGTTAAAAAAAAAAAAAAAAAAATCAATGAGGACTTTGCTAAAACGTACATACATTTCACGTGTGGCGTGACCAGCTCAACCTCCCCCAGCCTACCTACCTACTCTCAACAGCTGCACTTTGCACTTAACTTTTAATGCTAAATACTATTTACATTATTCATATTTAATTAATTTCCCCCCCTCCCAGTCCCTCCAGTCCCTCCGTCACCGCCCCTCCAGCGCCGCGATCCCCGCGACCGACGGCTTACTCGCTCTATTCAAATAAGCGCTGTATTATTTATCAACTAATGTTTATCAACTGCTACTGCTGCTGCTGCTACTGCTGCGGGCCGCTATAGTATTCCGCTATAGTCCGCGCGCTAAGTGCAAAATAAGCCCTAGAGAGACGGTAAGCCTCAATACTCGGCTTTTCCCATTGAGCTACGGACCACGTTGATTCCCAAATACCGGACTACGTGGTACAACGTCTCGCTCGTCGATAAGTTTTTCTCCCCGATCTGCTGCAGGCGTTCAAATAACCGCTTTCTTATTAACAAGTAATTACTGTAATGACCCAGGGATAACCACCGTTTGCAGGTATCGACAAGGTATTTGCCAAGGGAAATACTTTGCGTTACGTAGCGATACGGCGTTCGACGTTTCCGCAAAAACAAAGCGTAATATAAATATAGCTGGAGCCCGCCCTGGAGTTGCCGATAAGGGGGCCGATAAGGAAGCGCGACCGGTGCTGGGAATGCGACGACCCATTGGACAGAGGTCCAATGCGGTTGCCGGCTAAGCCAATATTCATTCTCGAGTGCCGTCAAACCGTAATGAATATCCTTCGGTGGTGGGTGGGACCTATGGGACGGGGTGGGGGGTGGGGGGGAATAAACAAGCTGTAATCGGGAAGAGGGCTGAGTGAGCCGTGACCTGAGCCGAGCCACGCAGACACGAGGTATAAGGTTTAACGAGCCAGCAGCCAGGTGTGGGAGGCACTTGGCGAGCTCCGGAGACGGCTAATGAAATCGGCAGCCTCAATAAGGCCAAAGAATAATTTAATAATAATAATAATGATAACGATAATAACGATAATAACGATAATAAGATAATGATAATGATAATAAGGGAGGACAGGAGGAGGCTGCTAAGGCAAAGGGTGATGACGTCTAATAAATAGAAGTTGCAGCGCTCGGCGAGCCCGGGCCGCGCGAGTCCATTAAAGGCCATCCTTGGCAAGGGTGACACGGATCCGCTCCCACGAGCGTCCCTTTCAAACTTTCCTCCCATCCCTCCATGCCGGACCACGACCCCAATAACCCCGAGCCCATCGCCTGTAATCGGCCACCGTTTCGCCGATTCACCTTGGGACTCTTTCGGGGCAGGGGCGACAGGGGTATATTGGGGGTTATTGGGGGTTATTGGGGTTATTGGGGTTTGGAGGGGTGGGGGGATGAGGGAGTCTTCAAGGGGTGGTGCCTGTAGAGGTGAGACTCACTTGGGGCGAGCGGCGTCGGGTAGGTCGCGTGGTAGACGACCCGCTGGGGATGATGATGGCCGCCGGCACTGTAGCCAGCCATCATGTCCGAGGGTCCGGTGCCCCGACCGGCTCCGGCTCCGCCTCCGCCGATAACGACGAGTTTGTTGCAGTTGCGGCCGCGCATCAAAACGACGTGGAGTACGTCCGCCTCGGGAGCTCGGTCTTCCTCGCTCGGCTATCCGTCAGCCGTGGCCTCCCCATCGGGCCTGCGCCCCGGCCTCTCGAGCCTGAAGAACTCCCTGCAGCCCGGGCTGAGGGGACGCTGATTGCGGCGACGCCGCGAGGGCACATTTCCGCGTTGCGGACGCTGCTGGCCCGGGGCTAAGGAGCTGGTGCGCGGCCACGTGGCCGGCGTGGCCGCGAGAGGAGCTGCGGCCTCCTCCCCTTCCGCCTGAGACTTCGTCGTGAGGTAGAGATTCCTGACCGTTGGCCGGACACCCTTCCTTCACCGCCCCTCCCCGCCCCCTACCCCCCCACGGACTCCTTCCTCGCCCTCTTGACCCTTCACTGCCTCAACGACATTGGTAACCCCAATAAACCAAAGGCTTTGTCCTCGTGATCTCTCTCTCTCTCTCTCTCTCTCTCTCTGTCTATCGTCGGTCCTCTCGACGCCGATCACCGTCAAACCACTTACTTTCTGTCCCGTTCAGCCTCCTGAACTCCTCCACCGCGAGCCTCTCCCAACCACAACACAAAAGGACAAAAGCGTCCCTTGGGCTTGCGCTCCGACTAGGGCTCCACACTAGAGAGCGAGAACCAGGAGCAGAGGAACGGGCACTCGTGCCACCTCTTCTAATTCTACTGCCAGACAGTCGTGGTGGTCGCTCGAGTTCCTGTGGATGATGGACGCGGTACTCGTTGTTATGCTGGTTGCAAAAGTACAAGCGGTACGAGCAGCGGCAGCAGGGGTACCAGTACTCGTGGCCGTGGTGGTTGGTTGTGTCGGTCGTATCGATGTTGTTGACGACGGTGCTCGTGGTGGTGGAGGAAGTAAAACTGACAGGGGCGAACTGTCAATGTCAGAAGATCGAACGGATAACGCACACGTACTACTTTGCCAGTATGTTTTGGCTCTTGTTCTCTCGACGTCTCGTACTTTATCTCACCCTCTCTCACCCTCTCTCACCCTCTCCGTCACTCGCGCCTTCCGGCTTACGCTCCGCCGATTATATACAAAGTTTCATATCTTTATGGCTCGATTACTGCTCGTGCTTTTCTTTTCTTTTTTTTTGTTGTTGTTGTTGTTGTCTTAGAACAAAGCTTGGAGAACGGCAGATCGCCAGGCTCGGAGATAATAGGCGCGCGCCCCTGCTCCGCCGATCTATCTCTTGCCTGTGCCAGTGTTCACGTGTCACGGTCTGTCGGCCCGTCGCTGTGCCCCCGTGCGTGGCCGGCCGTGGCTCGTCGGGCAGGTTCGCCGTCACACGTGCGCGGCTTCGACTCCGTCTCCTGTCGCCTACCTCCGTGTACACGCGCGCTTTCCTACAGTTTGCGTGCGTGCCTGCGTGCCTGCGTGCCTGCGTGCCTGTGTGCCTGCGTGCCTGGTCGGCGTGCGCCCTTGTGTGGGAGCGCGGGTGAGCGCGGCGACGTGTGTGGGGCGCGCGCGGTCGGGCGCGCGCACTCGCTCGCGCGGCGTTTAAAGTGTTTACGTGTGGTAACGCGTGCGGCGCTCGTCGGTTACGTCGTGCGCTGGCTCCGCGTGTCTGCTCCCGAGCGGCGGGAGCCGCAGAGTGAGCCAACCCGCGCGACGACGAGTAGTTTCGACTCCCCCCCCGAGCCTTTGGCAACCCCTTGACGGAGCTCGTGCGCGCGCCCTCCTGGAGCAGCTTTTGACTCCCTCTCCGCGATTCCCTCCCGCGAGCTGCTGCTGCTGCTGCTGCTGCTTTAGCTGCTGCCGCTGCTGCCGCTGCTGCTGCTGCTGCTTGCCGTTGCCGCCGCCGCCACCACTGCCGCCGCCGTCGACCACGACGGCGAGGACCAATGGTGAGCCGACCACGGCACCCCACCCGTACTCGTCCTCGAGCGCCCCAACTCCCTCCCTCTCTCCCTCTCTCCCTCTCTCACGCTCTCTCCCGTGATATATATATATATATATATATCGCCACGACTTTTCTAGTAATTCCGTTTTGAAAGAGACGCCGAGAAAGGAAAAGCCTGCCCCGCTCCTCTATAACGGCGCTTTCCTGCGCATCGCTTCCGGTCTCCCGTCCCCTAGTGCCACGAGCCCGCTACGGTCTCCGGCTCCTTAGTCTCGCTCTCCAGTCCTACTACCCCTTATCTCCGACGAGGTGTGCATACGAGCCCTCGTCGCCCACCTCCCGCGTTCTCCACCTGGCATGTTCTCCCCTACTCTAGAATACATTAGGACATCATTGCCGTCGTTGTCGAGCGCCTTTCCCTCCACCCTCCACCCTCCGTCCCCTCGTACCCCGTCCCCTCGTACCCCGTGCCACGTACCACGTACCCCGTACCACGTACCCCGTCGACTAGCAGCGACAACTACACGGCCAGACGCCTCGTAAAAGGAATGGCCCCGACTTCTGTTATTATCAGCTGCCAGAGAGCGGCTTTGTTTCCTTCCTCCTTAACCTAATGACTAATCACTTATCCGACCTTTATTTTTCCATTTCCTCGAGAGTGCTCGGTTACTCCACGGCTAAGACAATGCCAATTTTTTGCAAAACTCAATTTCAATTATTACCATTGCTTGTACGATTAAACCCGTCCGTGGGGTTATTGGGGCTGGTGCGCGCACCAGGTCGTTGTAAGTGGCGAGTGGCGGGGCCGGAGCGGCAGCCAATTAATTTATATAAATTATCGGCTAATCGATGCTCGGATAATCCTGATTAATGATACGAAAATTCCCCATGCCCGTAATAAATATCGCTTTCGGAAAATCCGCACTTTCAAAAATCCTCATCTGCGTCTGTAAGCGCGAGTCGGGTCGGGTTTGTCCGGGTTGCCGCGGGGTCGGGTCGGCGAGGGGACGGGGTAAGAGTGGCGGGAAATACGTGCGCAGTCGGCACGGGCTTGTCAAATTCAGGGATAAAGTGTGTTGAAAAATCCGGAAAATAAGCACTTCTCCACAAGGAGGGGGGGCGGTGGGGAAAAAATGTTATTTTCACGATAATTGAAGGATAGGCGATGTCAAAAGGAAACGTTATATAGCCCGAGGTGTTTGCCGGGTCGCGACCTGCAGCGATGCGATTTCTTCAAAAGCATCGTCGTCGCTCGCGATAATGCCGACAACAATACTCGCGGGTGAGAGAGATGATGATTTCGGCCATCCGAATGAACGCACTCGTCATCGTCGTGGTATGAGTCGAGCGCGAGGCTTCTCGATATAATCGAAAAAAACATCCCGTCCCGCGCCGAGTTGGGTTAATGCCCATTGAAGATTTATGGGGGGGGGAGGGCAGTTTACGAGATCGCTGAAATATCCTCGCTACAAGGTCATAATTCCAAATAATTAGAGTCACTTGGAGTCGGACATTTATCGAGAGCCGGAGGAGCGAAAAGTTATAAAAGTCCGTTGTTACATTCCATCGGAATGGCTCGTTCAAGTTCTCGTTCGTTTGTTCCTTCCTCCCTTCCTTCTCTTCCCTCTCTTCCCCGCCCCCAGCGTCGTTCGTTCTATCTTTTATTCCCCAGCCATCATTTTTTTTTTTGTTTCTGCTTTTCTTTCTTTTTCTGTTTTCTGTTGTCGTTGTCGTTGTTGTCGTTGTTGTTGTTGTAGTTGTAGTTGTTGTAGTTGTAGAGTAAACACTTTGTAAATTATTAAAAGTTTTAATGAAAAAAGTTTCGGTCGGCGCGTTTTTGAAATTCAAATTAATAAAGTGAGTCCAGTCCGGGGGTCTAAGGAAGGTATCATTTCAATGGTAAGCGATGCGATCGGGCTCACCTCGCGAGCACAAAACTTATTAATCCGGCTTCCACGCGAGTGGAGGAACATTAGCAGCATGAGGACGTATCGGTGGTAGTATTAAATTGCCATTCCGGAAAACGATAATTCGAGCGCCGCCGTCGCTAAATTAGGTCCCGTGCCAGAATGGAAATAATTTTCGAGCCTCAGGACTCGTTAGGTATTTATCGAAGAAGCGGCGATAGCTCGATACCGACGCTCGTCGGGACTGGACGGCCGGCACGGCCGTGGGTTGGGGGGCAGGAGGGGAGAGAGAGAGAGAGAGAGAGAGAGAGGGAGGAGAGTAAAGTGCCACGCCATCCATTAGATGCAATCGGAAAATAATGCCGTGTTATTGAAACCCGAAGCCTAGTCGTGGGCGTTTATTGCACCGGAGGCGGCAAATGGAGTACTCGGCCTGAGCCTCGGCCAATAAAAATAAACAGGAAAATAAGCATTTGCCGAAGAGACATTTTTTTTTCTCAGCTCAGCCTTCCACAGAGATTCGGCAAATAATAAAGCGACCTCGACACTCTACCACCCCCTGTATACTCTACGGCTCGCGCATTCCGCGTCTTGCGAATGACTCCGTCGCCGGGATAACAACTCGGCCGAACGAAACGATTACCTATTATTACAAAAGCGTAGCCAATGCTCCTGTGAACGCTATTCATCAGCAAGTGCAGCTTCCTGCTCGGCGCAACGGCTACTCTCGAGCCTCTGCACGTACATGCGCATCATACAAATTGTTATCCGACACTTGTTTATTTACACGCGGCCGTGACGGCAGAGTGTAAAACGCGCTTTACAATCACAAATGACAAATAAACGGTTGTTTATTTACCTGAGCTAAAGCTGAATGGGGGAGGCGGGGGAGGGGACGGAACTATATCCGATACCTCGAAGAAGGGGATACTTAGGGGTGGGACGGGGTGGTAGAGAGTGACGGGGGGAGCAAGTAAACGTAAGAGTAAGTATAAAAAAGAAAGGGCATCGGTTAATTTTATGGGATACCCAAGGGTTTTATTAAACGAAGATTCATCGTAAATGGAAATGATAAAGAAGAAGTGCCAGGAATTTCATTGAGTAGCGGCTCCTTAATACGTAATGAGTCGCATTTCGTATTCTCTCGAGCGATAATTAACTGCACTTGGTACAACGTAGCGACGGCGAGAGGTCGGCGGAGGAGGGGTACACGGCACTTGTCGGCGAGCGGCATGGGAGCTTGATATGCGCAGGGATCGTGATTCCCGGGGCCTCCACCGACCCGCCCCCACCCCCACCCCCTTTGCCGATAATGTGTCGACGAACGAGGAATACGAGCTGGGAGCGATAGGCCGCAGTCGCAGCGTGTCCCCGATAACTCGAAGCTAATTTCCAGAGGTCGTCGAAGCTCCCCGTCGGTGCCATCGGAGCCCTCGCGGTAGACCACCACTCTCCGTTCCGTCCACGGTTCCGTACTCCGTTCTGCGTTCTTGCGTTCTGTCTAGGGCGAGGAGTAGGAGGAGGTCGTGTCGGTGCGAGACACCTGGAACCGGAACTCCCGAGGCCGACGTCGGCTCCGCACGTGCAGTTCCCGGCACTTCCTCCTCGCCTAGCCGCTACTACGCGTGATCTAGGCTCTGCGTGGCAAGGAAGTCTCCGGACGCGGGCGGCCACCGAGCGTCACGTGGAAAAGCTATAAGTCAATCTGCTTTGTATGCTCCGGCCACTACATTCGAAAAATTCCTACATCCACGAGATATCGATGAATAATTCGATCGCGAGGCCCCTTGAATTATTCGTTGTCTCGGGAATATTTCGAGCCCCGGCCACCCCGTAATACCCTCTCCCCTCCCCCTTGAGCAGTACCGCGAGCACTACCACTGCCACCACTGTGACACCACTGCCACCAATAATACCACGAGCAGGAGCAGCGGCAGCAGCAGCAGCAGCAGCAGCAGCAGTAACACCGTCTTATTCATCTTATTACTCTTATTCTTCCTCGTCCTCCTCTTAACATTTGTCTTTTCATTTTATCTTTTGCCGAGTGTGAAAAAGTATGTGCACAGCAGTTTCCGATGGCTTTGCTTCCCTCCTCCGCCTCCTTCCCGACGACCTAACGCCACCGCTATACGTATTTATTAATACCGGTCTACTGCTGCCGCTACTGCTGCTTACTTTACCTATATAGGCCGCATTCATTTTAATATATATTTTTTCGAAAATTTGCCACGCCGCGGCACCGCAACCGATCCCATCCGATCCCATCCGATCCCATCCGATCCGATCCGATCCGATACCGAATTCATAAAATAATACCGCGGCCACCGCCTCCCCTCGTCCAACCGACCCGCCCTCCTTTACATTTTTTACTTTTCTTTTTGTTTTTGTTTTTGTTTTTTTTTTTTTAATCAATAATGTATCGAGGTAAAATGTGTGCGGAGGGGCAGATCTCGGTAAATGGGATCGAGCGGCGAGACGATCAATCGCGGCTGATCAATCGTAATCGGTATGATTATTCATCGGTAGGCTTAGCTCAGCGGCAAATTAAATTTCTATTTATCCGTGGACTCAACTTTCTCAAAATTCTAACGAATTTAGCCGTTCGCGTAAACAACGGCCGCCTAAATAACGATGGCCATTTAATTATTCCGTGTATTTTATCGATTCGTTCGTTCGCTCTCGCTCGGCCCTTTGCGAAATCCACCGGCTTGATTTATAATTTTAACAAAAGGATTGGCCAAATTTCTTTTAAAGAAATTGGCCGCATTTACGTCGTAAAATGATAAAAAAAAAAAAAAAAAAAAAACGTAAAGGACGGGCTCGTGGAACCGTGGGTAAGGGGGGGGGGTTATTGGGGAGCAGGGAGAGTGGAGTGGAGTGGTAGTAGCAAGATAAAGAGAAAGATAAAGAGAGAGAGAGAGAGAGAGAGAGAGACACAAGTCTTTCCTCATGGCAGAGCAATAAGTCAATCTGTTTTATATGCTTTGGCAACTACACCCTACAACTACAACTCTTATCAGAGAAATCGATAAATAATTCGATCAAAATGTTGCCGAATTTTACCAGCGGGATCTTGGATTTTACAATCTTCTTGCAATTACCTTTAAAAATTACTCCTCCCCTGTGAAACGTCACTCGGCTTCTTATCTGATGAACTTGCGACAACTCCAGCCTTATACCGGCCGAGTACAATTTCAAATTAATAATATAAAATTCACTTTTTTTTATCTCCCCCCCGGAATAATATCGAATCCCCCCGCCAAAAAAACAATAATAATAATAATAATACCTACGGCTTCGCGCTTAGCGCAAGATATATTCCTACGTTAACGTGGCGAGTCGACGGAAATAAACAGGCGTGCACGATTAATCGTTAATGGGTAAAGAGATGCGTGGCACGTCGGGAGCACCGAACCCTATAACCCATACAAGGTTCGCCCGAGTACTTTTACGGACAATTGGCCGCGAATCGCCTTAAAGCGGCTGCGGCTCTTAAAACTAGAGCTACGGGCTCTTAATTACCCCTCGCAAAGGGAATAACGGAAATATTTTATATTATAGTCGGTGTCACGTGCCCGTGAAACAACGTCCCGTTCTGCTTGTTTTTTTGTACGTAAAGCAGCGTAGGGGCTGCGTAGGGCTCGGGTACGGGCGGTAGGGAGGTACGAGGAGGGGGGCTTGAGGGAGGGTTGAGGGAGGGTTGAGGGAGTTGGGGGGGAGGAGAGTAAGACGAAAGGAATGTCTGTAAAAACCAATCAATCGAGCGATGGCGAATCCCTTAAAATGAGGAAAAATCCCCTTGAGCCGTGCCAAAGCTGTGGGGCGAATTCTGGGAATTCGGCCATCTGATTTCTTTGATTCGCCGGGATTGGGGGGGCAGGGGGGGAAGCCGGTGCCGATAGTCCACGAAAGCCAAGTCGATCTTGTAAAAACAAGCCGGAGAGGAAAAGCGAATGGTTAAACATAGAGAATCCGAAGGGAGGATGATCCCGAGGATCATCGGCTACCGCCGCCGAGCTTCCTCGTAAGGGATCTTACGGCCGATTTTACCTAATCGCATCCGGCCTCTCCTTAGCCGTCGGGCTCAATCCTTATAAATAAACGTTATCTTTGATTATTCAGGTGGTCCGGGGATCGTCGAGCCATCGGCGGAGAGAGGAGCTCACCACCCCCCGCGACCGCATTCCGTCCTACGTGAAATTACCCGTAGGCGAACGCCCGGCTGGGCCGGCGGAGACGGGGACGGGGACGGGGACGGGGACGGGTGTGTGTCGTCCGGGCTAATGAGTAGACAATTACCGGGACCGATGTTCCAGCAGTCTCGTCGGTAAAGGCCTCAGGAATTAAGTGGACAGGCTTAGAGCCTCCCGGGATATGGGGTGGCTGGGAGGGGGCGCAGAGAGAGTGAGAGGGCGGACGGCGGGGTGTAAAAATCGTGTAAGCGGCCGGGCGTGATAAATGGATTATTTACTTGAATAATGCAAGCTCCGGTCGAATTTCAACCCCTGTTAGCAAGTGTGGAGTAGTTTACCGCCTCTGGCCTGAGCCAGGCTACCGCCGCCACCGCCGCCGCCGCCGCCGCCGCCGACGCCACCGCCGCTGCCGACTACCACCTACGGTCATTTCTCTCTCGCCCTATGTTTCGCATCGATATAGCTTAATCTGCATGTTTCGTACTCGGCCGGGGCTCCACGAGTACCGGCAGAGGCCCTCGACTAGGAGAGGTCGGGGCGCGCGCGCGGAGGGGAAGAGCCTCGAAATCAGTTAGACCAACGTTCTCGGCCACTCGAGCCATCTCGGCTAATAGGCGGTGGAGACGGCGGTGGAGACGGCGTGGTGGAGGCCCTTAGAGCGCCCTTTCCCTTAAAGTCCCGGAAATTCGTGGATTTAATAGCGGGCTCCCTAAATATTTGCGCGAGAAATCGAGCCCTTAAACAGTATGCGAAGAGTGTACGGTCGAAAATAAATAAAATAAAATAAACAGCGAAGGAGGCCTTAGCGGCCCGACTCGGCATAATGGAATTATAGTCCCCGGGCGGGACAGGAGGCTCGCCCCTCCCCCCTCCCCCAATAACTCTCTATTCGATGGATTCGTAAGCGTGGCGCTCCCACCTGCCGATGAATAATATTTAATAATTGACGAATTCGATTGGAGCCGAGACGTTTACGAGACTCGTTGCCCGGGATAAATCCGCGGGAGTAAAGTTACCGGGGGCGGGTGCGGGGTGCGGAGGGTCGTAGGAGCGAATTCCTCGTCGATAAGACGGACCGCTCCTCGTTGTCGTACGTATTATACAGAAAGAAGGGCAGCCGAGGGGTAACCCCTCGCCACGGTACTGAAAGGGTGGATCCGAGGTGGGAGGGAAGATCACGAAAGTAGAAATAATAATTGAGATTCTTAGGAGAGCAGCCGAGGGGCGGAGATGCGATTGTAAATTACTCTTAATAAATTAGTTGAGCAATTAGTTTAATGGAGGGCCGTGAGCTTGTAAATACTATATTCCCCCGACTATTAAATCAATTGAATTACTGCCGGATTTCGCAGCTACTCGGATTCATAAGTTCCGCGAGGCTTAAGGGCTCCGGTAGGGTTGGGGTAGGGGTAGGGGGTAGGGGGGTGGAGATGCGCACGGAATCGAAAAATAAGGGAGAGTTAATAAGTTCACCGAGCAGTGAACTTTACCGGCTCTGCGCGAAATCTCCTCGAACGTTAATAATTACTTAAGCTCGTAAGGATATGGGGTTATTGGGGTTATTGGGGTTATTGGGGTAACAACAACTGCTCGGTTAAGGCATTAGGAGCGGAGCCTTTTCATTTGCAAAGCCAATCCCGCAGCTTCTTCTTCTTCTTCTTCATCTACTTCTTCATCTTCTTGTTCTTCTTGTTCTTCTTGTTCTTCTTGTTGTTGCCCCCGTGTCCTCTTCCCGTCGGCAGCTCCCGGCTGTCAATCTTGCCTCCACGAGTGTGGCTCGAGTGTCGCTCGAGTGTGGCTCGAGTGGCGTGTAGGGGACCAGGGGGTAGGGGGTCGGGGAGGAGAGCCCGGGCTCCCGGTGTTTTTCATCCCCTGCTGAATAACGTTTCGTTATCGGTCGCGCCTCCGGGCGGCCGGGCACCCGGGACGAGCCCCAGGTACGTACCGACCTAAATCGTCGTCTAATGCAGCTCGCGACCCGTTATTTAAACACATTTATTTGGCAACGCGACCGACCACCGGCTTCGGAGCTCGATCTTTCTTTGACCCAGTTTTAGCGGCCGCGCGAGCATCCGAACGCTAATCGATTATTTATTCCGTCAAACGGCAATTTATAATTCATCGCCCTGCGTAGGATCTTCAAGAAAATCCGGCGGCGCCTCCTGTCTGCCGTATCTTTTGTTCCTTTTCTTTTTTCTGTTTTGTTCTTTTTTTTTTTTCTGTTTTGTTTTGTTCCCAGAGCAGCAGAAGCAGGAGCAGCAGAAGCAGCAGAAGCCGCGGCTTAATTCCTAGCGGTCCGCTGACATTTCTTGTTTATAAAATAATCCCTTAAGGCGATTAGTCCCGCGGATCTCGGATCCGAAGATTTTCCGAGGCAATTTTTACTAACGACGCCCGAGAAACGCTATTTATACCTCATACGTAATAGGCTTTCTTTCATCGTGAAAATTAACCATCGCTAGGGGGCGTTAGGGTATATCAATTAAAAACTTTCACCTTCGGTTAAGAGTCTGGATTTATTTTTGGATTTATTTCTTTTTCCCCTTTTCTTTCTCTTTTCTCTTCCTCGTCCTACGAACCGCCTCCCTCCCTCCCCCCCCCCCCGAACCCTAAAAGTTATATGATGGAAGCTTGTCTGTCAGCGGAATATAAAAACTTATTTCTATGTAGTCGATTCGAAAGGAGATGCGGCAGCAATTGAAGTTTTTGAATCAATATGGCACTGAGAAATCAAGTACTTCTTCCTTTTTCCTTTCGTGCTTAAACTACCAAGATTAAATATGACTGCCTTCGGCCGCTCCGCTGCTCCCTCCTCATTTAAGCTCGATCACGATCGATCGTCTGCGCAATAATAAACTTTCGTAATCTACCACAACTTGGGATTTTGTAGCTCATTAATCGACCGAATCTGCCTCTCTTCTTCTTCTTCTTATTTCTCCGTTTCACCTATCGAGAGAATTAAATCGCCGCTTGCCGAGAATTTCAATCATAAACATCGCAATCTGTAAACACGGACCCGGCGATTGCCGGGCGAGGGGAGGGTGGCGCAGATGAGAAGCCATTGAGGGTAGAGCCGGTAGGGGTAGGGGTAGGGGTAGGGGTAGTGGAGGGGAAAACGAGCAATTTTAAACAATTTCGTTGGATTCGGCGATGTCCGTGATCCACGGGACATACAAATATAACAATCTAATCCCATTGTCCGATATAAGAATGGCCGAGTTTACTAATTACATGTTATTCGCTTAGCCTAGCACGAGCGGCCACCCTTCCGTTAACAATTTGGCGTATGCACTTTTCAAAAAATAATTGCGCCTCGTTAAACACGGGCGTGCCTGGACTTCGAGAGACCGAAAATCTTAATGCTCTTATCTCGTGGCCAGTGGGGTTGGCTCGCCAGGCTTGCCCGAGGGTCCGGAGAGGTCCAGAGAAAAGGGGGCAGGACACAAACAAAGCCCCGGCCGAGCCGAATCGGTTCGCCCCCCTCCGCCCGCCCACGTGAACGCTCACCTGCGATCCTCCGGCCTAATTACAGCAAGGGGGACGTGGGTAGGCTAGGGGTGGGAAGGGGGGAGGGGGTAGCAGGACGAGTGGCTCATCTTCGAGAGAGCAGAGCCCGCGCACCGGACGCGAGAGCTGCCGAGGGGAATAAATTCGGATTGCACGGCCGGAGGGGGCGACGGTGAGAGACGGGGTAGGGGACGAGCCGCACTCTTCTTATGCCTGGCCCTTATCGGGACGAACTCCTCGGCGCATCCCACTCGTCTGCTCTCTTTGCACGCGCCCCGGAAATCGGGCTATTCGCCTTGAATTTCAAGACGCCGGTGCCGCCACCTATGAGTGACCCCCCGCGAACCGTAGCCGTCTGCTGCCGCTTCTGCTGCTGCTGCTCTGCTGCTGCTGCTGCTGCTGCTGCTGCTGAAACTCGCCCGTCCCGCTATAAAAGTGCCCCAAGTGCCGACGGGCTTCCCTACCTCGGATCTTCTAATTGCTGCTTTAGACTGTTTTAGGGAGAATGGCCGGCGATAAGACCGGAATCCTCGGCTTTCAAATATTCATCCGACACTTGCCCTGCAATTCCAATCGATCTTTCGACTTTTTCACCTCAGATCGCACGGCACTCAAAAACCCCCCTTACGACCTAATTCTAAACAAATCTAAAGCCTTTCGAAATTATCATGTCAGCGTATACACTACGTGAACCTGCATTATCCTATTCATACGGAGATGTAACTGCACGGAAAGCAACCGGATCCTACCGGATCACTCGGAATGATTATGTATCCTTAGGGTGTGATAACCGACATACTTAACCTACATTTAACCCATTCGCTTATGCTCGCCTCGATTGATTTACTCTCTCTCTCTCTCGCTCGCTCGCTTTGTCCAAACAATCAATTAAAATCAATCATTCGATTCATTAAAGTGATGATGAATTTCGTTATTGGGGTTCAGAGAAATGAGAAAGGAAAATATTTTAGCTGTTTCGGTATGCGCTCAGTGGTTAAAGAATAATATTTTCTTTGTGCGGAGCAATATTTTTAAAATATTTAAAAACCCGGGGGTCGCTGTTTTATTTTTATTATTTATCAAATATTTGTTCAGCGGCGTTTCCCGTGGACTTTCCACTTCCGCCTGACGAGGGAAAAGAAATTTCGCTTAGTCGATGAAGTAAGCAGAATTTCTGAAAAAAACTAATTACGCGCCGAATTCTTATCTATAAAAAAAAAAAAAAAAAGAAAAAACGCTCGTCAAGGGCATTTCAAATTTCGTTGCAATATTTTTCGAAATATTTTCCATATTATCACAATATATTCTCGACAATATATCCGAACGTTGCCTCTCTGAATTATTTCATACGTGATATTTATAACGAAAGTTACGATTAATAAATGTACTCTCGTTTCTTGTTAATTACCGTACTTGCATATCGATAATAAGTCATACATTTAAAATTTTAAGCCGATTAAATTGTATTTATTGCCGAATAAAAGTAATTCGAGCCTCGCGTTAACGGGATCAATTGCTTTGTCTCCAACGCTAATTACTCTCACACTCGATTGTCAAAAATTAATAAATTATTAAATAATATTGTTGTTGTTGCTGCTGTTGCTGTTGCTGCTGCTGCTGCTGCTGCTGCTGCTGCTGCTGCTGTTGTCCACTAAATTTATGTATGAAATACGTGTATTCGGGGGGAGCGATTCGGAATTTTCACCTTAAATAAAGTATGTTCAAACGAGATTTTTGTACGTATGCATAATTTAATGTACGAAGCGAAAGGCGTGGTAAACTTTGCAGAACAGATATCGAAAATGTTCATTGAATTTCGAGTTTTCGGGAAATGAATAGGAGATAAGCAATGTGAAAGAGAGCGAGGTCGAAGACGGGCATCGGCGAGGGGACGTAACGGGGAGATATAGCTTTTAGTTTGCCTTGCACAGAAAACAAGAAGCGCAGCGGCAGCTAAAAATCACTCCCTGGCACTTGACTTTATCCCTATCGAGAGAATCTGATTAATAGCTGGATTCCCGAGTAAATATATACATGTATAAGGTACACACGCGCTTATATATATACATATAAGCAGGGATTTCGGGATTATGTACGTCCGAAATATAACACGTGTGCCCGCGAACGCGTTACATTATGTAAAGCCCTTGCCTTTCACGCTGATGACTAAGGATTTCCCCAGAATTTTTCACCCTTTTTTTTTCCCCCCAATTTTTTATCTTGTTTAGTAGAGCAGCATCAATTACTTTCTCAATTACGGTCCATTTTCATTCGTCACTTCGACTAACAACTTTCCCCGAGTATCATAATCTCGAATTTTCACCAGCTCCCGGGAAAATGCCTGGCCCGTATTATTTTTTTTTTTTGCGCGAGACACTTTTTTTTCACGATTCACTCGTGTAAAACGAACAATTGAACTATTGAGAAAATTTTACCTCTTCCAAAGAAATCATACGTGTCTTTTTGTTCTTGACTAAGTGTGTAACCACCCGCCCACTCGTGCACGAGATCCATAGCGATCTATCGAAAAACTGATAGAAAATATCGATCGAAATAGAAGAAGAAGAAGAAGAAGAAGAAGAAGAAGAGTTGCTGCTATTGTTATTAAAAAAGCAAAAGAAAAGAAGCGCATGGAAGGCAATGGTAAGTATTTTCTTTATAAGAAGTGAGCTCGGGGCTCGGGACTATTATTTTGATCCGAGGCAGTTTTGAAATGCAGATCAATCTGACGGGATTTAAATGAGGGAGTCAGGAATGAGTAACGGAAAAAGCGCGTTGATTCATTGCATCGACGCGTAAACATTTGAGGAAGAAAACATGCACACACGCCGTGGAATGGTACGTGGGTGGGTGGGTAGGTAGATAGGTAGGTAGATAGGTAGGTAGGTAGGTAGGTAGGTAGGTAGGGTGGGAGGGTGGAGGGAGGGAGGGAGGGATGGAGGGATGGAGGGTGGAGAGGGTGGAGAGGGTGGAGAGGGTAGAGGGTAGAGTATAGAGGGTAGAGGGAGGTAGGAAGGGTCGTGGGGCACGGACACGGGCGCCGTAACGCTGGTAAATTCGAAAATCTCGCCCAGTGGAATTGGAGGCTCTTTGAAATCCGTCGACGAGCGCCGAAACGAGAAAAAAAGGAAAAAAAAGAAGCCCCGAAAGGACTACCTCGAGGGAGCGTCGCGCGTCGCTCGAAAGATTTGCGACTCTCCACTCGGGATTTAATGTCCTCGAGTAAAGGGCCACCGAGAGAGAGAGAGAGAGAGAGAGAGAGAGAGAGAGAGAGAGAGAGATAAAGAGGGCAAGAGTCAGAGGAAACGGTGTAAAGAGAGCGATGCGAGGGAGTGAACGAGGGAGTGAATGAGCGAGCGAGCGAGCGAGCGGTGTGAGCGGTGTGAGCGGTGTGAGGGGCAGGGTAGCCGGGGGAGGAGAAGTCTGTCGTTAGGTCGGGCCAAAGGACCCGTGTCGTCCCGTCGTAGTCCAGCGAGCGCATTTATTCGTTAATCGATTCCGGCACGTCAACGACAGTGCGAGCGAGCGAGCGAGCGAGAGCGCGAGGCGCGGCGAGCGCGGGCAAGGGCGGCGGGGCGTAGCGGGGTCGAGGAAGGGGAGAAGAAGGGGAGAAAACCCTAGTACGCTCGTAAAGAGAATAATCTAAAGGGGTTGACACGTACACGCGCGCGCGCGCGCGCGTAAGTACACATATGTGCATAGTAAGCACAGAGAGAGAGCGAGAGAGAGAGAGAGGGAGAGAGAGAGGAGGCTCGAGACACTTTGCTTTGGCTTTCGCGTGTAATACGTTGTGGCGTTGATGGTTAATGCGACGATATTTAACTCCCCCGACTTAGGTAATAGTTTTGATTATTACGATAAATTTAACGGGCTAAGAAATTCTCCCGTCATTTTTAAAACTAAATTACCCGAGTAATGCACATTTCACGAGTTTTATTCATAATGGCTTCTGCTGGCGCTACTCGAGCCCGGTGCCCCTTCCCTCCCCACCCGCCGCGCTTCCTTCCTGCCTTCCTTCCTTCCTTCCTTCCTCACCTACTTGTACTTTAATTAATGAAAACTTAATCGGGTCGTTAGCGATTCCTCGGACAGGATTCACAAATATCGTAATCTCTATGGGCATTATTAGAGAATGAAATTGGCTTTAATTGCACAAAAAAAAAGTGGGGGGGGAGCGGGGGAGAGACCTTCGACGGGCAATAACCTGTGCCGGAGCGATGCTTAATGAATCTGTTTTTAAGGAATCCTTCGTTAGGATGTCTTCTTGTAAGTAATATTCGTGCTCGGATACGCAACCCCGTTGTCGTCAGTCGTTAAGATTTTCTCGATGAAAGCTAAAGGCCCCCCTCCCGTACCCCCGGCGCATCGGCCACCCATGCTACGGAAATCAAGGTGCGAGTCAGGGTTCGAGGGGGTTATTGGGGTTATTTGGGGTTATTGGGGTTGTCGGTCGGTAGATGAGGGGTTTGGGGGTTTGGGTGGGGGGAGGTATATAAGTACAGCTAGGATAAGAAGAAAGTTTACAACAACCGGCAATGTTGATTTATATTTAAAATAAAATTCTTAACGAGCCGTAAAAGTCTTGTTTAGCGTTAAGGACTCTTAGCTCCCGATGCATGGACTATTTAATTTTCTCCTGGAATTTAAATGACCCTTAAAGAAGGATAACTCGAGCGACGGCCGTGCATATTAAAGCCCGGACAAGAATAGGGGGACGAATCAAACTAATTGCGAGTTTCTTTTAAACTGCAAAAATTAGCGAATGCTTTTTAAATAAAGGACGAAAGAAGAAGAAAGAGAAAGAGAAAGACAAAGAAGAAAGAGAAAGAAAAAGAAAAAAAAGGACAATTGTGGGTGCATTGGTTGGTCGGTTAGTAGTTGGTCGTGGGCCGCTCGACCCACGCTCGGAATAATATAAAACAAACGCAACCCTCTAATAGATTGCGCCGTTCCGAATTATCCCGAAGCCATGATTTTAAAATGCATGTTTTAATATAAACTTTTGCTCCCCGCTAAATTTTGTAATACATTCAAAGCGTGATATAATATTATCACTCGGGGCTGCTCCCATGGAATAAATAGAGGAATGATTTATACATACATAGAGAGCAGTGTAACGTTTATATAAATAATGTATATGCATACATAGATTAAACTAATATATGCTGCATAAGCGGGTAGAGGTGTAGCACTAGCACTAGTACTAGTACTAGCAGTCGTAATACTGCTAGTAGTGGTACTAGTAGTAGTAGTAGTAGTGTGGTGGTGGTAGCAGTAGTACCCTGGACAGAAAAGTACTTTTATGTTTATGTTATTACTGGCTTCACTCGTTCGCTTGTTCAGCTCCAGGACTTGTTATAAAAATTTTAAAATACGTCCACTTTTGGAATCAATGTTTAAATCTCGTTCGGCCACTTAATCTCGGCGTACATGACATTGCGAAGTAAATAACGAAGGGGCTCGTTATTCGCGAAGATGCGAGTGCGACAATCTCCCTTCTATTTCTTAAATGGATCTTAAGGCCCGGAAGCCCTTAAGATCCAGAATACCTCGATGGTAGTACGACATTGTAAATCATTCGCGCGGAATAATTAATTTAAACAAGAACCTGAGGAATGCGCGCGCTCGGGATGGGCAAAAAATTTTCATTTCCAACAAGAACGCCTATGTGTATATGCACGTACGTAGATAAGGAAGTAAGGAATGTGTCGACGCCTGAGAGGCGAGCGGCTCCGGGATAAGGACAAAGGACGATCGCCTCGGGTCTCTCGTAGATCGGCTCGAATGGTCGCGAAGGGTACGGATGTGAAGGGGGGGGGGGAGGGGGTAGGGTGGAGCACCGCTGGGTAAAAAGGGGCTCGGGAGGAGGAGAAAGAAGAGCAATAAAGGGCGCGCATTCATGAGGTCCGCGCTCAGTCAGACAGTAGGGGCGAGTAGGGTGTAGTACTTATACAGGCTCAACGCGATCAATTACGTAACCCGATAAAACTGGGTCACGTGTCAAAGTGCAGAGCCATCCCTAAGGTGTCCAACTTTTTCGGTGTAAGCTCGTAAATTACGGACGACGAGCCAGTCGCTGCCGTCGCTGCTGCCGTCGCTGCTGCCTCGACTGATGCCTCGACTACTCCCTCCGCCTCCGCCACCGCCTCCGCCACCGCCGCCTCCGCCACTGCCGCCGCCGCCGACTCTACCGTCCACCACGTCTTTTTGGCCTTAAATAGGACGTTGGCAGAGCCTGGCATCCAACTAATCTTCTCTCTACGTAGCTTCGGCTGTGTTTCTTTCATTCCCTCTCCCTTTCTTTCCTCCTTTCTTTCATTTCCTCCTTCCAGACCCACCGTCCACCTACCACCGCCACCACCGCCACCACCACCCTCCCCCCTCGGTTCGCCTTCAGCCTTTTTTTCTTTATTACGTGTACGCTTTATCTCGTGCACTTACGCTTGCATGTTACGGACTGTACGGGCTACTTGCGGGCCAGGAGTTTTTACCCGGCCGGTACGTCCGCCTCGGAGAGTTATTTCCTATCCATCCACGAGACTTCCTTCTCCTTTCAATTCACCTCTACCCCGATGTGTAAACAGCCGAAGCGAGCCGCTCCACCTCCTCACGTGCATTATCGCAAAACGTATTTAGGATTAAAGTGGCAACATTAAATATACTTGTTGAGGGACTCGGGTCGTGTTTTAATTTACTCCTTTTTCTTTTCCTCTTCTTCTTCTTCTTCTTCTTCCACTTCTTCCTCATCTTCCACTACTTCTACTTCCTCCTCCTCTCCTGTCCCCGCCTCGCCTCGCCTCCCCCCCCCCCACCACCATCACCACCATTCTTTTAACTTTCCTCCCTCTCTCTCTCTCTCTCTCTCTCTGACTGTGCGTGCTCTTTTTTACAAAACCAATTCCGTTTCCCGCACTGTAGGGCAAATTTAAAAAGAAAATCTTGTTTCACTTCACTGCTTTAGACTAGGAAATTCAAATGTAAATATATGATTTAAAGCAAGATAACTGACTTTTTTCTCATTACCTTTTTTTTTTTTTTTTTTTTGATTATTTATTATTATTTTTTTTCTTCCTTTTTCTTTCTTTCTTTATTCCGTTAATGCAGAACATTCGTTACATTTCGAAATATAAATGTAAAGTGTTGAGGCGTGGGTGGAAGCGTGGGAGGGAGGGGGGGGGTAGGTTGAAGGAAATGACCCAAATCTCTAAGTGTGTACGTAATCAATATCAGGTTAAAATAATGTAAAGCCTCGTCGACTTGTATTCTTTCCCCGTTTATTTTCCTCTTCTTCTTCTTCTTCTTCTTAATTATCCTCTTCTTCTTGTTGTTCGTTATGAAACGAACGCGTTCGCGAGACCCGAACATCTGGATATTCATGGGTCGGGGGTAATATCTTAATCGTAAAAAGACTTTGCGCTCACTTTAATAAAAAGAAAAGAAACGTAATAAGTGGAAGTCCTGTGTCGGCGGTGAGACGGGGTGGGGTGGGGTTGGGGGTGGGGGGTCCCCGGTCCTCGTAGTCCCCCTTCAACTCGTCACAGCTCGAACCCTCTTTAGTTTAGTTACCTTGCCGATTCACCTCAAGTCCTCATGTCCTTAGACTCGTGCTCGGCTCTTCCTCCGCCTCCCTTTCAATTTTTGTTTGTCCCTCGGAGGGCCGACATCCGGGGTCGGGGGACGGCCCAAGAGACACGGGGACGTGCAACTCTCCCGAATCGTTAGACGTAGTCACTCAAGTGAGATAGACGGTGCCTCACGGACGTAAAAAAAAAAAAAAAAAACGTCTTCCAGGACTTTTTCAAAAGACAATCGATAAGATTACCGACCACTCGACGTTACCCTGCTCATTCACCAAATGAAGCCCATTTAATTTTACCTTCCCTTCCCTTCCCTTCCCTTCCCTACGCTACTTCTTCATTCTAATCTTCAATCTCCCTACCTCCCTGCCTCTCGCTCCCTCTCTCAGACGCACACAGCCAAGCACAGTCTCACTCCGTCGTTTTAAACGAAAAATGCATTTTATCGCGTAAGCTGCGTAACCGGATAATCGGCTGTTGTTCTCTGCGGTCGGTTTCGCTTCGCGAAAGCTCCTTTGCCTCCCGACTCTTGGCTTCCTTTTCAAAAGAATAATAAATAACGATAACGTCGCCCTCCCGCCCGACCCGTCCACGCTTTTTCACTGAAAATGTTTTCTTATTCGCTTTGGTTACTGTGGCCGGGCCAGAAAGTAGCGTAAGCTCCTTATTATTTCGAGCAGCTAATTTCTAAGGGTAAATCATAATGAATTATTGTTAGAACGCGCTCGAGCTTTCTCCCCTTCGCTCCCCTTCGCACCCCTTCGCACCCCTTCGTTCTCTCTCAGCTTGTGCTTTATAACGTGTCCGTAATCCGACATGAGCAAGAGCCGCGAGAATAAGAAGGGAACGCCGCTGACGCTGTTCGACAATCGCTCGGCAAACAAAACGAAACGAAAAAAATAACCTTCCTTTTACAACATCGGGGCCTTTGTTTATTCCCTGGCGTACACGAGAATCATAATCTTTCTTCATCCTTAATTAACCGACCGACTATCAAGCGCACCGAATAATAATCTCAAGCGTTACGTCCATTCGATTATTGGGGTTATTGGGGTTATTGGGATCAGTTAAGGTCACCTCCCTATATCCCTATATTAATATAAATAATAATAATGATAATGATAATAATAATCCGTGGCCCGATTAAATCGGACATTTAAAACCAGGGAGAATTATGGAAACGAATGTATTTATCGTCTCCTCCTGAATAAACATTTGTTGCCGATAATTCAATAACGTGAGCGCAATCACGGCATTTTAACTGATTTTAAAAAAGATAAAATACCTCCATTAAATTTCTAATATAAAACGGTTTCTAATTGAGCGAGCGAAAAACACTCGTCGGTCGGCGAAAAAGTTAAAAATAAATAGAGAGAGGGAGAGAGGGGGGAGGGAAATCGGGGATGCCGAAAGGAAATCGTCGGACGTTATTCGGACGTTCGAGTTGAAATAATTTACTCGGAAATGACCTCGTGAAAGGGGGAATCCTTTCATATTAGATTGCTTAACTCCCGACAAGTATCCTATTTAATTATTTGTAGCTCAACATCTATAACTCGACATTATGTCCCGGCGATAGGATAAAGCCGGTGGGTGGTTGGCCATATCGTCTAAAGTCCTAAACACCTCAGTGAAGCAAGTCAATGGTTCTACTAACGTTATGCAAATTCAACACGATATAAGTACGTGCAATATTTCGAAGCATGAATAATTTATAATGCCCCCCCCCCCCCCGCTAAACGAGGATCCGTATAACATTAAAGGTAAATAAATTTATGCTGATTAATTACTCGGCTCAAAGAATCAACATAATGCCGTAGAATACCAATAAACGAGCAATTAACGGCAACAGAATTCCGTTTCGGTTGCAACCACTCGGCCGGAACAAATGTTAAATTTATATTAAAAAACAAAAACGAAACGAAACAAAAAAAAGTAAGAGAGAGAGAGAGAGAGAGAAATTATTCTTATAATGTCACGTGATTACGAAGGTGATTGTAATAATCGAGCGAGTGATCGCGCGGCGCTGCCCGAGGGCTACGATAAAACAGACGTTTCCTCAAAACGATCGAGCCACCCCCCGCCCCCCAACGCGAGCCCGATAATAAAATATTTTTCTAAACGACACTGAGCCGAGCGGGCCGTACTGGGTTAACTCGACGGCGAGCACCGACAGCATAATATCCTGTGGATTTCGAAATATTGTGTAACAATAAAGGATATCTCGTGAGTATCTGGGCTGTCCGATTTAACGAGAAGGAATAACGATGATCGGAACGATACACACTTCTCGGGGAAATAAGACACTCTTAAAGACTGACGGCTGAGGAGAAAAACAGATTCAGCCGGGGTGGCGGCGGGTAGGAGAGGGGCCAGAGGATGAAGGAAAAATAAAGGGAAAATACGGATATCGAGTGGGAGGAAATACATTCGGACGAGTGAAGGTGGCTCGGCTCGAGGTAGGAGAGAAAGAAAGAAAAAAAGAAAAAAAGAAAGAAAGAAAGAATGAGAGAAAGAAAGAAAGAAAGGAAGGAAGGAAGGAAGGAAGTAAATAAAAAAAAAAAAAAAAAAAAAAAAAAAAAAAAAAAAAAAAAAAAAAAAAAAAAAAAAAAAATTGAACGTATCGTAGATGGAAAAATCGAAAAGTAAAAGTTGCAAAAGAAGAAAGTTATTTGCCCAGCTGTGCATCAGGCTTAAAATTAGCCGAGAACTCGCTAAAAGAGAAAAATAGTCGAGGAGCATCCCTTTACGCAAAGATCCGACGAGAGAAAAGAGAGCGCGGTAACCCAGAAAACAGAAGCGCGAGCGAAGCCGAAGCGGTCCGTCGGGCTAAGGGAGCGAGTGGGCCGGTGGGGGGAGGGGAGGGCGACCGTGTACATTTTTCAAAAAGAAAAAAATAGAGAGAGAGAGGAGGGAGAGGGAGAGAGTGAGGTTGGATGGAGAGCGAGGGTGCATGCATGTGGTGCGCATGTAGGACTCGTAGTCCGGAGCGCGTGCATTTCCGTCGTCCCCCCGCTCCTGCCCCTCGTCTATCCACCTCGAGCGCCGTTCAACCCGCACCACTGGGGGGCTTTCGCTGGGCACTCGTTTGCGTGACCTCATCTTTTTCCTTTGAGAAGCCGAAGAAGCGGCTTTTGGAAGCTAGTGGAGCTTACGAGGAGAACTCTAGGCTGCAGGGGCGATCGATCGGCTACCCTCGCCTACCCACCCCCAGCCTTCCTCCTCCTCCTCCTCCTCCTCCCCTTTCTCCTGCTCACTTTCTCGAAATGAAGGAGAAGTGGAAGAAGAAGAAGAAGAATAAGAAGAAGAAGAAGAAGACGAGGAAGAAGAAGGCCTGGCTGCGCGACGCTCTCGAGCCGGCGGGAAAGGGCGGACGGGGAAATGGGCCGAGGAGGGGCAGTGGCGGCGGCGGCGGCGGTGGCGGCGTCGGTGGCGTCGGATAGTGACGGAAGGAAGAGAGCGGGCGGACGAGGGCGGGAGGGCGAGGAGGGGTCGATAGCCGAAGCGGAGCAGTCCAGTCGGTCGGTCGCGCGCAATCGGATAGGCTTGGCTTATAAAGGAGGAGGAGGAGGAGGAGGAGGTGGAGGAGGAGCAGAAGTAGGGAGCCCTCCCTCCTTCCGTATCCTTCCGCGAGGACATGGCATAAAAAGTCGCGCGCCACCGGGTCCTCGTGCATGCCGCTCGTTGTGAGCGCCAAGAGGCAAAAGCCGAGCGTATGCTTGCTTTAATACGTAGAGAAGGCGGATACACGTGACTTTGGCTGCCCTTCCGGATTCCCGTAGTCTTGCAATATGCATCGTACGTAACCGGATCTACGAGCCCTCGGAAGCCCAATGGATTACCGGGATTCTTCCTTACTTCCTTCCTTCCTCCCGTCCCTCCCGTCCCTCCCCGTCCCTACCTGCCTACCTCCCCGTCCCTCCCAGCCTAGATTACCCTTGATTCCTTAAATAACGATCCCGCGCTCTCCTCCCGCTAAAGATCACGAATCTATCGATGAGCTTTATACGATTTATCCGGAACAATCGCGCGACGAGAAAATGCCGAGCCACGCTCCCGAGGCGTTTCTCGATCACGATTCGATTTATCTCAGGATAAATCGCGAGAGGGACAATCGTTATCCTGACAATCGGGGCCTCGTCCTGCCCCTGCCTTAAGCCTATTCGGTCAGAGCTCTCGAGTAATTGTTAACCGAAGCCGCCCCCCCCCCAAACGAAGAAGAGTATTGCTCGCCGAACCCCAACTCGGTCCCCTCATAATTCCCTCATAACCACCCCAAGTACACTCGACTTTTTTAATAAACCGGCTTAAAACACTTGATAATGGCGCGTCCTCTGTAAATTCATTGCACTTGAGCGGCGACAATTCTTGCTCGTAAAATATAATATTATACAATAAATGGGTGTGTGTGTGCGTGCGTGTGCGCGTGTGCGCGTGTGTTCTAGCGAGTGAGGAGAGAATTCGGCTCAATTCGTATCGAGTCAATAGCAAAAAAAAAAATGTCATTATCCCATGCAATAAAACACCCACCCCCGCGCTACATATTGCAAAAATATCGACAGTTTTTCTTCCGTTTTAATAAAAAGTGAGAGAGAGAGAGAGAGAGAGAGAGAGAGAGGGGTAACGGCGGCGGAAGAATAATGTTTACCCGCGCTAATTAATTTAGAGGAACTTTTTTCTTTCTTTTTTTTTTTTTTTTTTTTTTTTGTTCTCAGCAACATCGTTATTTAATAATAATAAAAGCCATCGTCCATTAGGTAATAATTACGAATTTATCTCTAACAAAGGCAATTACGGAGCTTCATAAAAATTCTTAAAAAGCTTTATAAGTCCCAAAGATCGTCTAATAATAATCTCAGATAAAATAGTAACATAAAGCCCCTCTCCATTATGCCCTGAATTTATAATATCAGATTTTCCAACAAAGTGCCCGTGTAAGAAATTAGTGGGGGAAATTAAAAAAAAAAAAAAAATTCCTTCAACTAGGAGCAAGGAAGAAAGAGACGAATGAATATTCAGCCGGAATAGGAGTAATGCCGCTTTTTTTATTGCAAAAGTTCGGCTCGAAACGTCGGCATTTTATCTTTTAATGCCCCCGACAAATACAACGACAATTCGCGACGGGATGAAGAATACAGGGGGCTGGAGGGGGACGAAAAAGAAAAATACTCTGCCCCCATTTTAATAGATTGTTTTGAGAGGACGGGCCCCATGGAATCCCATGTACTCCCGTGAAGGTAGTGCACGGCGGCCCCTCCAAGGTAAATATTTAATACGAAAGGGGGCAGGGTTCGAATAAATTCCCGAGACCTGTACACCGAGCTCCCGGATAAGCCCTTGGTAATGGCTTTCAATCAGGTGTAATGCAACCGAAATTACCGACACCTTTTGCCCATTACCGTCCGACAAGGTCCCGCATAATAAGATATAAGATCCCGTGCAGGTGACTCGAGTACGTCCCTTGGATTGCGAAGGGGCTGCTGCCGCGTGTGCGTGTGTCCCTACGTGCGCGTCCCCACGCGCGTCCTTACGCGCGCGTATGCGTACGAGTGCCGAGTCAAGTGAATCGAATCGACTATTGTCTTTCGTTGCATACCCTTCGTCGGCAAGTGTTTATCCTGTCGGACTCGAATGGGAAGCAATCGGAAGGCCCGGGGACATCGATAGCCGTCAGTCCACGTCCTTAAGGATGTATTATTAAGGATTTACGGGAGAATGGGGGTGGGGGGGGGGTAAGGGAGGCGCGGGCGGGAGAGGGGATGGCCAGTAGGGTGGCGAGGTTCTTCTGAGCTACGCCGGGCTCGCTCGATTGGAAATCTGTTGACGAAAGTGCCACGCGTAGGTGTGCCGCGCGACACCTCACACCAACACCGCACCAGGGCACTCGAATAGCCTACTTACGTACGAGTTATATACGTGTGCCGCCGAGTCGAGCCAATGAATTTTTATCGATTATTTGGCTCGAGCCCTTGTACGCGCGCGAGCTACTGTCTACGGAGTCGGCTCCCTCCCGACCTCCCGTCACCCGCCACCCCCCTCCCGACCCGCGCGGCCGACACTCTGCGACGTACGATCCGCTTTCTCCAGATTAAGTAAACCGAATAACTTCTTCTACCCTCTCGAAGGTTATTCATTCCCACATTCGTTCGCTGTATTATCTCTTCGCTGGTCCTCCCACCCTCCTCCCTCCCTCTCTCCGTCTCTCGATCTACCTTTATACCCATTGCTCACAATTCGGATACTTATTGCTTTAATTGACGTTTTATAACCGACTGGTGTATTATCGCATCAGGCCACATCGGCGATCGATAAATGCAATTGCATTGTAAATAAATTTGGCAATTGATAAATATAATTAAAATTTTAAATCCCGATAATGCCGAGGCCGGCGTATGGAAAAGTAAATTAAATTTAATGCGGACGGTTATTCAGTAGAGCGAGTCAACTACGGGGCCGACCTCCCGTAACGGGACGCAGACTTGCTTTCTACAAAACATTTACCAACTTTTTTACAATCGAACTTTTTTCTAAAATCATATCCTTGCTAAAGCACCTCGACTCTTCTTTATAATTATTGCAATTTTTCACAATAACGGCATGTGCTCGGAAACTGGACTAATACAAACAATACGAAATCCTTTTTTGAAACTACGATTTCGCTCCCCTTTTTATTTGCAAGGCAATAAAATATTCTATTTCGTTAAAATAAAATACTATAAAAGCTTATTGCCTCGTGTAAGCAGCCATCGATCACCCGGAACTCTATCGGCTAGACAAAAAAAAATGAAAAAAAAAAATGAAAAAAAAGTAAAAACTGAATAACAAACATTATTATTATTATTACTTTGGTATTCGGATGCTAAATGAAACATGAAGTTACTTATAAAACTGGCTGAGGAGGGGGGAGGGGAGGAGGGGAAAGTCCAATTATCGTCGGTCGATTAAATAATATTCTAGTGAGTTTATTTTAAATCAGAAAATGGTAAGCATTGCAATTTTATTACATTAGCTGGAGAAAATTAAATAGCCCTATCTTATTTTTTCCGAAAGCGTAAAAAACTTTCTTAAATTGCCTCGAGCTTGATCTTCTATTTTTTTCTTCTTATTCTTCTTCTTCTTCTTCTTCTTCTTCTTCTTTTTACGGCTCTTTCTCTCTTCTCCATCAAAATAAAGAAAAAAAGAAAAAATAAAGAGACTGAGAGAGAGAGAGAGAGAGAGAGAAAAACGAAAAAAGGGGAAAAAAGTTACAAAGGTCCTTGAAGAGCGTTAAGTACACATTCGTGAGAAATACATCTAAAACTGTTAGTAAAGTTCTCAACAGTTAAGGACCTTATAAAGATACCGCGAGTTCAAACAGTTACATTGTCTGTAGAACAAAAGGATCCAGTGCCGTAGATATCCAGGTCCGAACGAAAAGAAGAATTTAAATACATCACGCTTCGCGCAATTAAACCGTAAGGGCTGCTGCGTATTTTTATTATTATTATTTTTTTTTCTCTCTTTCTTTTCTTTTTTCTTTTCTTTTTTTTTTTTTTTTTTTTTTTATTTTGCAAATTATATCATTCGTTAAATGGTATCTCCCGAAGGGTAAGCCCCATAATTTCCCATCAGATCTGATTTAAAGGGTAATCTTTTAAAGGCATTAATTAGTGGAGGAAAAAGTGGGGGTGGAGGGGGGGCTTTATGAATTTTAACATTCTAAGCTTTAATTATTTAAATGCGTAGCCGAGGCTTTCCCAGGCCCGCCGGCCTTATATTATAGAATAAATCAGACGATTTAAATGGCGTAGGGATGCTCTCTCTCTCTCACACTCGCTCGCTCGCTCTGCCGTCTTAACGAGTAGTCAGTTACAAGAAAAGAAGAAGAAGAAGAAGAAGAAGATGATGAAGAAGAAGATGAACGAAATGTTTATTGCCAGCGAACGGAGCTTTTGAAAAAGCGGCATCGAGATCTTGTATATCGAGACACCTAAATCTTATCGGGCACTCCATCGCGCATGTCGCAGCTGTAAAATGGCTCGTCTGCGACTCCTCCCCTCCTCCTCTCTTACTCTCTCTCTGTCTCTCTGTCCCTAGCACGCGCGCGCTCGCTCGGTCTAGCCTCCCTGGCCGTCGGTCCATCCGCTCGGGAGACCCTTTGTGCCTCTCGGGCTCGGGCAGCCCTTTTATCTTGAAGGGAACGCGTCTGGCTTGGCGTCGAGCTCCTTTTCGAGCGTTTTCAGTCGCTCCTCGGAATGCACCAAGACCCGTGTCCGGGCCAGCATCCTCTCGACGTCGGGACTCTCCCACGCGACCTCTGACATCGCGCGTAAATATTGCCTCCGGATAACTGGACTCCGAGGCGACCCGCGAGATCAGCCCTTCTATATCAAAAAACCAAAAAAGTCCCTCGACTGAGAATTTTTGGGCAGATTTTATGAGAACGGAAGGGGAGTCTTGAGACGGGCAGTAGTCTCGGCTAAGCTCGACGTCTGCTTCGAGTACAAACCAAAGTCTGCTGTTAATATTTCAAAGAGATACTTTGCCCGCGCAAACTGACAAGGAAATAAAATAAAAGAATAGAAGAGAAGAGAAGAGAAGAGAAGAGAAAATAAATGAAAAATCAACTGGCTCGGAGGGCACAAGCCAATCCTTACAAATGACCCTGTTTTTTTTTTTTGCTGGGGAATTGGCGCACGTATGAAAAGCCGCGACTGCGCGCTGCTTCAAAAAAAAAAAACATTATGAAATTAAGGCACGCGGACGTTATCCTGTTATGCTGGACCCGTGCAGCCGATCCTAGTAAAGAGAGAGAGAGAGAGACGTCGTGTGCTCTACGTCAAGGTAATACGTAATGGGATCGCATATGAGAATCGTGGAGGTGTCACGGGATGGTAATCGGTCGGCTAAAAAAGTAAATACTTACCCAGGTAAGGATACGAGGATTTTGAGGTATTGGGAGAGCGATCGACGTCCAACCGTAATGTCATTGAGTCAAGGCATCGGTCAAGGGAAAATCGGCCCAGGCAATCGTGGGTCGGGGGGCAAGGGGGCAAGGGAGGGGGGGCAAGGGGGGGCAAGAGTATTGACTGCTGCGCGAAACTTGCGATCTCGGATGGGTCGGATAAGGAAGCGCGGCAGAAGGAATAAAATAGCCCGGGGCTATGAGGGACCGGGGGACTAATTTATTTACAAATACGTATTTCGGATATACGCTGCCCGAAACGCATACAAGTTTAACGCGTGTGGGCGTGGGTTTTACAGCTCTCTTCGAATTTTAACGTCGTATCCTCATCCCGTTTATTCCCCCTTGTTCGCTTTTTAGGCCTCGTAAAGTTCCGCTGTGGAGAATAGAGAGAGAGAGGGAGATAGAGGGAGGGAGAGAGAGAGAGAGAGAGAGAGAATTGTCGGCGATATCAATGGATCGTAAGGTCGTAGATGAATGCACGCACGCAGTAGTAGCTCGGTTCCATTTGCTCTCCTCTCACTCCCCCCCCCTCCGAAACCTTCCGCCGCCCACAAGTAGGTATAATAAAATCGATCACCTGCTCCTTCCGGACTCTGGCGTAGGAGCGCGCGGAGTACCCGTAGAGTATTGTGGGGGAGGGGTGGGTGGGGTAGGGGGTGGGGAGGAGTATAAAGCCCGCCGACGTAAGATAATTCATGCAAGTCAAACATTTTTTCCTTTATTCCCGAAGCGAAACTCTCGGCCCGATCGACTTCATTTACAATTTAAATAATAGAGAGACCAGCGGCAGATAAGTACAAGGAAGGGACGAGGAGCTTCCGAAAGCTCGGGGATGGTCCTGACCGGCGAACTTTGAAACAAGTCTGTAGCCGACTTCCATCTGAATAATAACCGAGACAAGTGCTTCGGCTCGCCTCCTTGCTTTATTTTCTTCTTCTTCCTCTTCTTCTTATTCTTATTCTTATTCTTACTCTTACTCTTATTCTTTTTGTCCCCCTCTATTTTTATTTATTTATTTATTTATTTATTTATTGTTATCGTCTCTCCCCCCCCTCCTCTCCCACTCTCTCTCTGAATCTCTCTATCAAGCGCTCCCTTATCGGGATTATTTATTCTCCTTGTTGTTTCAGTGAGCATTTATTGACCAGTGGGTGTACATCTTGCGTAACACTTGTTTGAGCGATAAAAGTACGGGAAGGAAGTTTTACGATCGTGGAGGCACACAAGGGGAGGGAAAGTGTCGGCGAGCGTAGCCCACCCACCGTGGCGAGCGTAGCCCACCCGCCGAGTACGTATGTACGTATGTTCCCTCGGCATCGAGCCCTTCAATCGGTAATGAAGTAACGGGTCGGCCGCTAGGAATTCAGGCCATGAGCATTGTATTTTCAGTTTTTACAATATTCAAGAGCCGAGTACCGGGCATAATGCAAGCCTTAAGTAGCCACTCGAGGAGTTTTTTGGCCGGGAATTTTCAAGAAATCCTCGAAATTATCCGTCCGAGCGGACGTTAATCCATTACTGCAAGGATTAATAAGGATTTATTTGGCTCTGACTCTTTTTTTCTTTTTTTCTTTTTTTCTTTTTCTTTCTTTCTCTCTCTCTCTCTCTCTCCAAAACTTCATTGTCGCCGAGCTTCGAGTCGCGTACGATCACGGGACTGACCTTGCCCGCAGCCTAAACTGCCCCCGAGATACTAAACTCCACGCCGAGCCATGGTCGAGTCCAAATGAGACCGTGAAAATATCCCGTGGCCGTTCCCTACTTTTCACTTCGGAATCTGACAGAGCCGACGTCTCGCTGTCGATTGAGAAGAAGAGAGGTATGCCGTCGGAGCCGAGGAAACGTCCGATAAGACGGCCGAGTCTTTTCGAACAAAAAAAGAAGAAGAATAAGAAGAAGAAGGGCATTTAAGATCTGAAGAAAATCACCGAGGATAGAATTGACCTGACGATCCACCGAGTGGACACAATGATCTACGTACGAGTGTCAAGGGCAGAGAAAGGGGGATGGTTGGAAAGATGGATGGCAGGTACAATAGTCCGAGAATAACAAAACGTGGGTGCGTGCACGTGAAGGGGGCGACGTGGAAGTGGCAATAATGGAGCGAGCGGGGCAGGAGGAGCGAAAAGCACGACGATCACGTAAAAACGAGCACGACCACTGCTTACGCCCGGGCTGGAAGCCAGCGGTCCGCCCGGCTTTACCTGTACAAGCGCCGGGCTAACGAGGCGTCGCGATGACGTTGGCGCTGCCGGGGGGTAGGAAGGACGGGAGGGATAACGGCAGCCGGGGGTGGCTACGGCAGCTAATTTGGAATTGGGGTGGGGTGAGGGGGAAGGGTGGAAGGTGTAAGGGGGAGAGGGCGCGAGGCCCGCTCAGCCCACCGTTAAGCGTCGTAAACTATAATCCCAATTACAGGGAATGGAATTATCCGCGCAGAAATGTTTAGGGCCGCCGCCACCGCAGCAGCCGTCGGCTTACACGGGAGCTCGGTTACGGGGACCGGATGTCGTGGGGCTCGAGCCCGGGAACGCGGGGACTGGGGTCGGAAAATGAATCGCGCGACCTCTCGCGTTCGGCCTAATATTCACGAAAGAACGAGCAGACGGGAACACAACGATGCGATCCTCTCCCGAACTCTCCCCCTCCCCCTCCCGACCCGCAACTTTCGACCGTCTCGAGCTTCTGTAATCCCGAGGCTTCCCTCCGGATATATGCCCCGCAGTGCGCTTCCCAAGTGTTACCGAGACTCATCCAGCTCAATGAACATACTTTATTGATAGTCCGCGTGTCAGGTTCCTGGGATCCTCCCAGGTCGGGTTTTTCACGCTTCTCTTTAAAATAAGTACCGAGATCCAAAGATTTTTTAAGGGATGCGGAGAGAGAGAGAGAGAGAGAGAGAGAGAGAGAGAGAGATAGGGGGAGACGACGATGTTGCTCATATGCGCAATAACGATGCGTTAAAAATCCAGGAAACAAGTTAGCTAGTTGTAACTGGATTAAAACTACTTTCGTGAACTAATTTCAGTTGTGTTGAGCGCGGCGATGCCGAACATAAATTTAGCGCAAAATTTTGCACTTCCACTCCCAATGTATTATTAAAAACGCACAAAAAAAAAAAAAAAAAAATAAGGCAAAAGAGGAAAAAAGGCGAAAGAAAGGCACGGATTTAACTTTATAAACTTATTTTACAATACAAATTGTAAGGGAGCCTCGGCGCGTCTGTCCGTGTGCGAAGAGCGGGGGCGGGGGATTGGGGAGAGGGCCGGGGGGTGGGGGCGTTCGCGCTCGTGGCCATCCTTATAACGCATAAATTTTATTTATTTAGAGTAAACATTAAAATGGCCCGGCAGTGTCCCGCAACGGGGTTACGCGCGGATGCAACCGTTGTCCCTCCCTCCCCCCGTCCCGCGCGCCACCCCAATCCGAAGGAATAGTCAGACTTTGGATTTATATTCTTAATAAATGTATAAAGTTGTGCCGAACGTCTTATACGACGACGTAAACGACGAGCGTGTAAACACCTCGCGGGAGCCACGAGCCCACCACGTACTTGTGCGTATAATGAAAAAAAAAATAAAATAAATAAATAAATAAGTAAATAAATAATGAAGAGAAAGGAGGCATTTTGCCGCGCACTTTGCTTTCAATGAGCGGCAAATTATAAAGGCAATTCGTCCTTCTGGCGAGCGGAGAGACGTTAAATCTCAGCGGCTGTAAGTAATGAGCGCGACTCGGTTTTAATAGCCGTCGAGTGTCTGTTATGCCGCGGGAACCTTAACCTGAGAGCGCCTTAACCACGTGAAGCTTACTCCAAGATATTTAAATTGCACGTTCCCTTGTCGGATTACGGCTCCAACGAGTCTCGTTGGAATAAGCGGGCCAAGAGCTTATGACGGATACGTTCGTAAGATGATTATATTTACTGGAGGGCCGTTACTAATGGAAAACAAATAAGGCCGGACTCGCTAATGTATATAACAAGTCCCCCGGAATCCATTGGCCTCGTTCGCCACAAGTGGATACCTAACGATATGAGTGGGAGTGGGAGTGGGAGTGGGAGAGAGAGAGAGTGGGAGGATATATAACATAAAGTACGAGACGATATACGGTGACTGGAGCCACGCCGCGCCACGCCACCGATTATCTCGTTCAGTGCATTTCGCGTTTCTTCTCCCTCTCTGCCTCCCACCCTTCCACCCACCCTAACCCCGTCAATGACAAAAATGCCATTGCGCGTTGTTTTCTTATGCCCGCGCCGGCGCCGATGAATACTAATGAATCTCGGTGAATGCCATTGGCCTACAAAGTCACCCGTCCTCTGCCGACGCCATGATGTTCCATAGAGGGCTGAGAAATATCGTGCTTCCACGACCCCACCTCGGCCAATCGTCTCTTAACTTGCCAATTAATCCGCTTCCTCGGACATCGATAACAACAATAACGATAATAATAATAAGAAGAAGAAGAATAACCCCAATAACAATAATGTCCGGCGTCGAGCTCATTTGCATCTCCATCGTCTTGTCCTTGTTGCATAGATCAGCAATTGAATGGCAAACCCGTTCAACTGCTAACAAGAACTTTGAATACTAACTCTCTCTCTCTCCCTCTCTCTCTCTCTCGCACCTACACTTACCTGCGTATCGTTAAACGCGAGGGTGTTATTGGGGTCGATAAATATCAGAACGTCATCGCGATCTTTGAAGAAGGCTATTATTACATTATTCGCTAAAGCTTTATGCATCCCGTGCAAATAAACATCAACAACAACGACAACGACAACGACAAGGACGACAGTATTGCTGTTGCTTATAATAAAATCGAGTCAAGCCGACGAGTTGTCGTGGTGTCGAAAAGGGAGTAATAATTCAGTGGCGCGAGGGCAAAGATATTCGCCGATGAATATTTCATTATCGAGACGCAGCGGAATTATTATTCCGCAGTATTTCACTTGTCCGACTCCATGTACTTTTTTTTAATACTCTCCTCCTCATCCGTTGCCCGTGTCAATGTTGCGGCCACCCTCTGCCACCCTAAATTACATATCGGCAGCGTCGGGCAATCATAAATTAAACAATTCTTAAACAAGTCATCCCGAGGGAATAACTTCTAATATAGGAGTCGCTCAGCCTGCATAATATATCTAATATATTCGCTGAGCATCCCAGTCTACTTTTAACGCGCTCCACATACTCGAGCTCTCTCTCTCTCTCTCCGCTCTCTCTCTCGCGCTTTTTTATATTTGATCCACAATATTTTGAATCTTCCATGTTCGATAAAATTTTCAAATCAATGCCATCTCTACCCACTCGCTCCCTGGCTACCTTACCCTCCAAACCCCTCCAACCCCCCCCCCCCCCGACCCAACACCCAAACACACAGACACAGGCAGCTGCTCGCGTAATACTTTATTTTAGACTTTTTCGAAAATTCATACAATGCCGCGGATTCTTATTCCCGCTCGTGATAGGCACTTTTTATTATATTATAAAGCTCATAGACAATAAACTAGTTTTATTATTCCAACCTCGTAGCTCATCGATTTTTCCCTACTAATGTCGTCCATGGCGAGCCCGCGACGAGCCTTACTACTGCTACTACTACTACTGCTGCTGCTACTGCTGCTGCTGCTACTACTCACGCTACTACTACTACTACTACTCACGCTACTACTCACACCTACTCACGCTACTACTATAGCCTCTGACTTTTTTCAACTCTTAATTCCAATCAGTGCTCCAGCGCCATTTTGTAAACACCATCATCCCACCTTCCGCCTCCGGAGGCTCCCTTTACTTTTATCGGATTTTCAAAAAAATTCCTCCACCTTCGAGCTCTCTCGCTTTTAATAAACTAGCCCCGTTCCTTCGTTTTAATTCAGTTACGGGAAACTTTTTTTAAAAATCCTTCGCAAAGTATTTACGATTTCGTAAGGACTCGATTCCGCTATCGGCTCAGCACCTCCGTGGGCTAGGGCTTTAATATTTCCCCGTAATTATCCCGGAGCCGGATTGGCCGGGCTCTGGTAAATATTATTAAGCGCGACCAGATGATGGATTCCGTAAATCACGGACGGTAAAAAAAAAAAAAAAGGTAGTGGAGAGAAGAAATATAATAAATTTATTGCCGAGCCGTCATTGCATAAAATAGGACATTATTCAGTCTGCCGCGAGATTTTCGGATCCTACGAATTTATTTTTCTACCCTCTTCTATATATAGTCCGCAATTTGTAAAATTATTGATACTCCCACTAAGTCCTTCGATATTCTAAGGGCAGAAACCTTGAAATTCTTCAAAAAGAAAAAAGAAAAAAGAAGAAGAAGATAGAGAGAATAGTATCTACGATCCTGCAATTTATCCGTTGAAGTGCAGAGAAATTGATCCTGTCTTTTTACTGGATTATCATTCAACAAATCATCCTCCACCCGCCACCCCCATCTTCGCGCACTTTATTCTTCACACTCTCTTCTTAATATCTATATTCCCGGCAATTCCTTACGCTGCAGTCTCGCTACTTTATTATTACATAAATTATCTCTTCGCTCATCAACCAAAGCTCCCTCCCCCACCCCCCTTTGCCACTCTTTATTAAGACGTACTTTGGCCCTTTAAATTAAATTCTGCAATTTTATTTACTTTACCGTAGCCAAATGGTTCTCGTACCAACTACGCAATACTAACGCGTTCGCGCGTCTATCCCGTCGATAGATATAATAACAATTACCTGTCCGTTGTCAAATGTTTGTCTTCAAACGCGCAATACATAGGCGCGTGAGCCTTACGCGTGCGTACAGCCAACGAATAGAAAAATAAAATATAGACGGGTTTATAAATATTAAAAGCGTGTTAATGGAAGGGCGCAACACCTAAGGCTAGACCCGTGAAAAGAAGAAGAAGAAGAAGAAGAAGAAGAAGAAGCGCGCGTGTTCCGATCTCTAAATAATCAAGTAGTATAGGTCAATCGTTCGTACACGAGCAGCTGCAGTTAAACAATCCGTTTTTACGCAAAAAAAAAAAAAAACTACAACGAGCTCGTAGCGATTATAACAACGGCTTGCCACAGGCGTTTATTTCCAGTCCGCTCGAGGTATTTATTATTCTTTACAATGCAATTCACGACCATCGATCGGCCTTTCGTACTTTTTCCGAGTCTCGATTGCAATTATTACAGGGAACGACGTGAACGGGAACGTCCATCTCGGCGAACGTCTTTGCACAAGGGAACGTCAGTCACGTTTTTAGCCAAAGGAAACGGAGACCAGGGCGAATAATCTCTTCTTTGCTCGACTTATTAACTTTTAACGCTATCACGCCGAGTCCCATAATAATAATCGGCCCTACACCTACGCTGTAAACAACATTCCTATGCCGTGGCCAGAAATAACGTCCCACCATACTGGGGCTGCAATGCAAAACCCATAGCTACGGGAACGCGTAAAGATTACATAACGCAGATAATCAATTAATCGTGGATGGGTCGGTGGGTGGGTGGGTGGATGGATGGGTCGGTGGGTCGGTGGGTGTCGCGAGCGAAATAATATAGGAATGGAAACGAAGTAAAGCGTCATGTTTGAAATGATATAATTCGCAAGCGCGCCTCGGCCGATGAGGAATTATCGATCCCGGTAAGCAAGAGGCTTACCTTCTCCAACAAAGAGAAGGCGCGTGAATTAAAAATTCCTATCGGATAATCGACTCGGGGCCCCGAATGCGCTTATCGAGTGCACGTCATTAGCGGCTAGTGCGCGAATAACTTGACCCTCTGCCTTGAACGAACCCACCTAAGCCGATTGGAGTATACGTAGGAGGGTATACGAGTATACGAGGGTCGCCGCCGGGGTGCTTCCCCGACTCTTTGTATGGAATTGAATGTTCCGAGCTTAAGGTTAGGAAAGTCAGGGACGGCGACAAGTGTGACGAAAGGATCGAATGAAGCAGATCAATTAACGACGGATCGAGTGACGGGGGGGTAGACGGGGGGTAGACGGGCTCAGCAGCCAGAGACAAATAGAGCTGGTAATGCTCCCGTTGATGTTTATCCGTTAAACTCCCGAGGAATCGACGAGTCTTGATTTTAAACTTCCGACCGACAGCGATTTTAAAAACGTCAGGAAGGTGCATCCGTCCACGTGACTTTTTTATATCCCCTTAAATTTACTCGCCATTGAATCATCGGCCGCGCCTTTGTACGTTGTAAGTTTGACGTTTGCATTGTCCGGGTGATTGAGTGGCACCGGCGGGGTAGGGATGGGGATGGGGTGGGGAGGGGGGAAGGGAGAGCCAGGGCGCCATCGACGCCCCGCAATCGCCGACACTCGACATTGGAGTGGAGTGCGGTCTCGTTGGAAATCGATCACTCGCGAGGGCGAAGCTCGCGTCACCCCCCCCACCCTCCCCCCTGCCGCCCTATGGCCCCTAAAATCCCCTCGATTCCCTCCGCGCAGAGCATTGTGCGACTTTCGAATCGGATAATTTTATAAGGGCTGATTATTCCAGATTCCGGCATTCCACCCCGTGTTTTCACGCCCTCGCCTACCCCACCGCCCCACCCCGCAGTGACAAAGAGTCGATAAATTTACCCTCCGAAACTGGGTTCACTTGAATATTTTGTTGCGCTAAGTTAAACGCTCCTTTGTTCGCGGGCATAGTTGTCCGAGAGAATCGTGATTAAGGAATAGACGAGCAAATATTTATCGATCTTCGTCCCCCGGCTAAGAATATCGTTTTTAAGCTTCAATCAAATTATCTACGATCGAGCGATTTAAGGACATTTTTCCTCTCAAGCCGCTCGCACGCTTATTTTTATTATTATTACTATTATTATTTTTATTACCATTATCATTATCATTATCATTCTTTTTAATATTATTTATTATAATATTTATAAACGGGATTCGTATGAAAAATATATCCTTTCAAGGGGCCTGTTTCGTAAATAGACGATCCGCTAATTTCTTATCGATCGAAAATAAAAGCAATCATAATTTCGAGAGCGAAAGCGTGTTTACGATCAAAGGGAAATCATTAAGCGATTTTATATGCCAAAAATAAAAACTGTAAAATAAATGCTCCGGATATTATTGTGTGCATAAGGTTAACTGTATAGAAAATAAAAAAAAATAAAAAAAAAAGAGAGAGAGAGAGAGAGAGAGAAAAAAATTCTGAGATTATTCGTTATAAAACAGAATAAACTTTGCGTTTGTTGCATTGTACGAAAAATCAAAGTTTGTGCAATTGAATATTCTTTTTCGGATTTTTTTTTTTTGCGCTCTCCTCCCCTCCGTCCTCCTTTATTGTTGTTATTTTGAAAAACAAATATTTCCTACAGCGCAACAAATTGCTCGATTTTCTCTTACAGAGTTCTTTGTTACATTTATGTTATTAGATTAAAATGAACAGCTTGTGAAAGAAAATTTTTTACAATATTACATAAAACACTGGATGTCATTTTTTTTTTTTTTTTTTTTTTTTTTCTTAATAAAATTGATAAAGAGCAACAAAGAGTTTGAATAAACTTTCAGGATTTTTCTTTTACTTTTCTTACCTAACAAGAAAATAGAATATAGTAACAATAATAATAATAATAGTAGTAGTAGTAATAGTAACAGTAACCGTAATGGTAATAATAGTAGTAATAGTAATAGTTTGTATTAAACTGCAGTCGTAAACAACTATAAAATAGTTACGTTTTTTGAGATTTAAACTACAAAAATTAAAATTGATAGAATATTGCCATATTCTTCCCTCCGATTCTTACCGCCTGAAGACAGATTTATTTTCTCGAAATATATTTATTATAAATTCAATTATGCGTACGGTAATGGAAAATGCTCTACGTACTCTTGTTTATAAAGAACATTATTTTTGTAACAAAGTATAATAATAATAAATTTCACCGCTCGTTCCATTCGCAGTTCACACACGTATACATATATACGTATATACGTATATATATATAAATGCAGTACGCCCATTTATTACTTGGTTGTGTTTCATTATTTTACAATAACTTTGTGAAAGAAAAAAAAAATAGAAAAAAAAAATAATAATAAGAAAGAAAAAAAAATAAACACATAATAAATGTATTTCTTATTGTCTGGAGTTAGAATTTAAAAATTGCAAAGGATTCTTTCAGCAGGTAACATTCGTTACCTACCATGACCATACATACCAAGAGGAAATGACAAAAAATAAATAAATAAATAAATAAATAAAGGCTTTCTGTTTTGCAACTTGTAAATAAGATAAAATTTATTTTAAATTCCGATGACAATGTCCCATAAATATATGAACTTTAGTAAATTCATGAATTTCACTGTAGCTTCGTACTTCTTAAATAAGATAACATATGATATATTTTAAGTGCATCTGTGATACCCTACAAATATTAAAGGACCTTCTTTTTTCATTTTTCTGTTTTCTTTTTTTCTTTTTTTTCTTTTTTTTCCTAAATATAACTCCGATATATCGTATTAAATTTTTCCGTGATTAATGCTACTTGTTTTAGTTTAGCAGTATAGAATGTGTAGAAAATTTGATTTTTTTTCTTTTCTTCCGTCTGTCTGCGTGTAAATAAAAAAAAAGTCGCCTCCCTGCTGGTTTAACGGAACGGTTAAATAAATAATAAAAGATTGTTCAATTCAGTTTACGAACGTTATATTATAAATTAATGAAAACACACGGAACTGCTCGGATTAAACTAACTTTTGTAAATATTAAGAGTAAAAAAAAATAAAACAACGTTAAGATATACGAGACGCGGACAAACTTCGGCGTCGGGGAGTGCGGGAAGCTTCTTGTTAAGGAACTTGAGTAAATATATATATATATATATATACATACATGTATGTAATATATGGGACCGTTTTATGCGTAAATGTTCGTTTTATTTGATGCGACCAACGAATATGCAGAAAACAGTCTCGAAGAACGAACGGCGGCTTTAATATCCACGAGAACTAAAACAATCTTTATGATTTTTCTTCTTTTTCTTTTTTTTTTTTTTTATTTTTATTTTTGATGACTAAAGCGCATGATATCGAATTTTTAAGTATAAATTTTTCGGGTCAGCTGGTTCTCCGTAGACGAGCCACTTTACCTCGATTCACGGTAGTAAAATACTTGATTTATCTTAGGATCGTATGATAATATTTAAATTTATTCCATGTTTTACTTTTCCTCCTACTAAGTACTTTTCAAATATTACAATATTTTTGATGTTTTAGCATCAAGATGAATATCTATCGGCCGGCCCGTGCTTCCTAATACAATTATTCGTCCCTACTCTGTCAATGTTCTCAAGGTACTTTTACACTTGTCCCCACGTATTACTAAAATTCGCCCCTTTAATTTATATTTATTATTAAATTAAATGTGTCATTGTTGTTCCCCCGATAAGGACTGAAAGAAAGCGCAATATTCGATATTGCGTTTACGTATTGTATTAAAAGCATTAAATTTCAAAGTGAAAAAGAATTAGTTATAAACTACCGATGATAAACTCGTCATATTATGGTGGCGAAATGAATAGAAAAATGTTAAACGCGAAGTAATGATATTCTCGTGCTCTGGATAATTTTCTTCTCTCAAATTCTTATGAATTTTCTTAGAACGTTCGATCGAAGGTGTTGAACGCGTGTCCAATAAAACGGGAGAACCGTCCGTTCGGCAAAATTTGCCCTTAATTGTTTTAACGGCAGTTTATTATATAACTTTAACAATGTAAAAGTAAAAATGAATAAGAAGAGCAAACTTGCTGCCGTAAGTTTAAAAGGTGTATTAAAAAAATAAATAAAACGCGTTAGAGAGTGGGAAAAGAAGATTCGTAATCATTTTTGCCTTTTCCGGTACTTCGAATGCTTTTTTTTTTTTTTACATGTTGTTTGCTTGCATAGCCGTGATACCTGACGCGTACGTGTACGAGGTATTAACGAATCGTAAATTTTGTGAATACAAAAATTTTTAATAGGATCGTCAAATTTATTAAAGAGATTGGGCATTCAAAAGTTTTAATATTTGAAAGCCATTGATTTACAAAATCGTTGGCCGTTATTCATGATTTACGGTGCTACAAATAAATCCTAACCTACAAACAAGTCCTGCTAACGGGGTCAAAGGGATAATTCATTTGTAATTCTTTCTTTCTTTCGTCAGATAATCGGTCGGAGACACATGTTAAACGTTCGATGTCTTTTCAATAGCCCAGGCCCGCAATTGTTGTAATAATTTAAGGGTAAACGGTTCGACCGGCCTTTCATAAAATTCAAGAGTCGAGGAAATTAATGTCCTTATTATCTCGTTGGAGGTTATTGATAAAAATAAAACTTCAGTAGCCGATGCTCGGCAAATTCAGGAATACGGACATTGACTCGCTAGCAATATTGATTAAACGTAACGCGTGCATCGATTATATAAATGGCGGGAAAAAATTAGCATTAAAAGTTTTATTTTCGTAGTTAGTCGCATTTACATATCGAGGAGTTAGTTATATATTTTTGACTTATATGCAAATGTACTCTCGCGGGCTACAATCGAACGAGCGCGTAAATCATTTTAGCTTTAAAATGAAATTAAAAAAAAAAAAAAAACAGCATAACGACCTAATGCTACTCTTTGCCTAATCCTTCGTCACCCGAATTAATTTCACGTACTGGACTCGGCTCATGCGCGAGTAATGCTCACGAGAGTTTTTAAGAAGGGAGAACGATCCACGTCTCGGTAAAATGCAAGAAAGTATCGTTTGATCGATCTACGGCGAGAAAATCATTGCTAACGAATAACGAACCCTCGCTGCATAACGATATCGGATCACTTGAGCTTTTTTACTCGTTCGATCTTCTAAAGCTCGACGAGATATAATTGTTATCTCGTCACTGATTCGATAGAGATCCTCGGTAGATGATAAACAAGATCTGAATAATCTCGCCCGGTAAACGGGGCACTGGCTCCCCGTAAATACTCCGCTTACGCGTGTAAGAAAGTCAGAACGATCGGATCAGATTCTGTCGAGGATTGTAATTATTAATCCTTAGGCATCGTTCGATGGACATGCAATTTCTTACGATCATCGGCCGCCAGCAGTTGGCATCTTGAGAAACGGACTTGGACGGACGGTCAGAGCGACAGGCGAGGTGAGGAGCAATGTAAGGAGTCGGGAAATTACACGATAATCTAATAGAAAAGTTTCGTTCCTTGGCTGAGAGACAGCGTTGCTAAGTTAATACCGGCTAGCGAGACGACAATTCATCGTGGATCGATAAATCGGATCGTCCGGCGGTGCCTCGATACGGGCTCGGTCGGTGGGAATTTTCGCTGTACCCGCTGCCCGCGGCCCGACTGAATACTGATGGCGAGTAGGAGGACGCGAGTCCCGTAGTCGGAATGCAAATCACCAGAGTCAACGATCATGGAGGGGCCAAACGAGGATAAGGATCGATGGAAAATTTATTTAATATCGTTCTGTAATCTATTTGATGATACTTTTTTTACTATTCCTTACGATCATTACATCGAGTATTTTTGCTCTTATTATAATAACAATTATTATTATTATTATTATTGTTGTTGTTGTTGGTATTGTTATTGTTATTGTTGTTGTTGTTGTGAGACAAGAGGAAGACTGGCTTACCGTTGAATGGGGGGATGTCGGTGGAGGAGTTGCACGTGAGCTCGGCCTTGTGCTCGGCCTCGTTCTTGTTGAGACGATTGAGCCGATCGACGGGGGCATCCTCGGGCCCGGATCTCGTCTGCTCCAAGGCGGCCGTCTTGGTCGTCGTACTCACGGTCGTCGTCGTCGTCGTTGTCGACGTCGTGATCGGCGTCGTCCCCGTAAGTCCATTGCCGTTGAGACTGGTCTCGGACGGCGTCCCGGCACCCTGGGGGGGGGGATATACATCAGACAATGCAGCAAAGTAGTTATGGGCGTGCGGGGGGGTGCGCGTGGGGGCGAGGGGGGGCGAGGGAGTGTAATTGGGAACGGGGCGCGGATGGGGCGCGAAAGGCAAGAGTCGCTCATTAGTACCGAGACAAGTGAATTATGCCGCGGCGCGTACGTGTCACGCGGGTCAGCCGACATTGATCTCGTCACGTAGCCGTGCCTTTTAATTATCCCGTCTGATGGAATTATCATCGGGCTTTAGCTTGTAAATAGAGGTGAAAAATCACCGAGCTTAAGCCCTCGCATAATTTTTTAAACTAACGAGCTCCCGTCGCGACCCTACATGCCTAATCGGCCCTCACATCCCCCCACTCCAACGATGCAACCCCAATAACCCCAATAACCGTCCCCTCCCCCACTCTCTCTCTCTCTCCCTCTCATGTTTACCGTATACCGAGCGGCCATGGTAACGGAGGATTCGCGCGAAGCTGCAAATAAATAGCTCCGTGACAGCCACGGGATAATAATATTTATAATGGCCGTTTGATCGCTCGACCATAGGCGTACCCGAGAGACATAGAGAGAGAGAGAGAGAGAGAGAGAGAGAGAGAGAGACAACGAAAGAGTTTTAATGAAGCCCCCGCGGAGCAGTTGATTTTTTTTTTCTTTTTTTTTTTTGCGGGCCGTACAGCGCGGAGTTACAATTTGCTAATGATTTTTTTTTTCCTCCGGAGAAAGAGGAACGTCCCGTGGACGGGGGAGAGTTGGAAAAAATCCAAGGGCCAAGTGCCTGGTTACGTTAGCCACGAGGGCCGCGTATAAATTTCAAAACTTTGCAGCTATGCAGAACGCGAAATCCGAAGCTCGTGTGATATACGCCTGCGGGAAGGGGGAATGGGGGGGGGGGTGGACCGAGGGCAACATTGTCCAATCCATATACGATCCATACGTCAAAGAGTATTGCGCCCCTACAGCCCGGGCGGCCTATGTCGTGCCCGAGCGCGAGCCACCGGATCAGCCGTGTCCGACCGCAGGGGTTAGGACGGTGCGTGTAGCCCGTTAGCGGACACGGCGACGAGATCCCATCGGGGTCCCCGCCCGGGAACACGTACATACCGTCGAGCGGACGACGACGATCCTGTTCTGATTGTGGTCGATCGCCGAGTGGTTGACCCTCTGCTGCTGCTGCTGCTGCTGCTGCTGCTGCTGCTGCTGCTGCTGCTGCTGGTGCTGGTGCTGCTGCTGCTGCTGCTGCTGTTGATGTTGACCGACAACGGCCTCGAGGGCATTGCCGGGGATGCTCGGAACGCCGAGCGGCTGCTGTCGGATGACGAGGAGGCTGCCGGCGGGCTCGAGGACCACGACTTGCCTCATGGCCGCCCCGGGACCCGAGACCGAGATCCTCGCTCTGGACTAGCGCAACCTCGGCCCGATCACTTCCATTCGCTCCGTACGCTCTGAAAACATAACCAGTATCCCCTCGTTATACGTACATGGGCTCGTCGTACTAGCTGCCGCTTCCAGGGGAGCAATTTCATCAAGATCCCTTAATTGACCTCTCGCTACTCTCTCACTCTCTCTCTCTCTCTCTCTCTTTCCCACGCGCCCACTCCGCCTTCCTCGCCCTTCCCATCCCTTCTCGGAGAGCTCTTTTTCCTTTCTAGGCGAAGGCCTTCTGCTAGCTACCATCGACGGGCCTCGCGATACCCGAGGACTCTGATTATATCGAGCTTCTTTATTGCTCTCTCGCCTATACATATATATATGGAGCCGCGGTCGTATGTGTGTATGAATAAATTTCAGAAGCACCAGCTGCATTGTGTAACAAACAGCCCTTGTGCATACACGAGGGGCAATGAATAGCGTTCGCGTGTATTAGATACATGTAAGTTAATAGGCAAATTTTTTAAAGCGCTGATATAGCCTCGGGCATAAATATAGATATTAGCTTGTCCGTAATAACAAGTGGAATAACTTAAGATATCGAGAACTTATCTGCCAGTCTATATATCCGGCCATTTTTATGGAAAAGCAAGCATTTAATTCAAACGGGTAGAGGTACGCTCTCGTCCCCGTCCCCGTCCCCGTCCTCCTCCATCGGCTCCCGCGACCCCTCGACCCCTCGACCCACCCACGCCACCCTCCACCCACGCCACCCCGATAACCCTCCACGAGCACCATCGCAGGCATCCATCGCCGCTCACACTCGCGCGAGAGCTCGAAAGAAAATTAAAGTCCGAGTGCAAACATAACGTAATTGCGTAAGTACCGAAATCAAAGAGAGGCAATTTTAACCCATAGCCCTCGACGCATATTAAATTTCTATTGTACCCGAGCCTTGCCTACAACATTTTTACGAATATTCGTATTAAATATACGGCCCTTCGACCTAATCCCATTACCTAAAATAGTTCTTTTATTATTATTGCGTGCGTATATATATATATACGCTCGAGTGGGGGAGGAGGAGGAGGAGGAGTAGAGCGTATATGTGCGCGGAGGGACGGGGAGGGTCCCGATAATATTTATCCATATAATGATTACGGTTTTAATCGAATGATGGGAAATTAATTGGATCCGCGCGACCGTCGCCATAGAAAATACGTTCGAATTTGCGAAATCGATACGACCGATTGATTCCGGCTCGTAAAAAATAACGGAACGAGCGCAGGCCGTAGAGTAAGGAAATTCAAAAAAAGCCCGAGCCATTAATCGTAGCCTCGGAGGTAACCTAATAATCGCATTGGTTTTAACTCCGTGACGAGGTTAAGAGGCGTTAGATAAAGAAAAATATGATACGGCTGTGCATTTAAACGGTAAAGGCGTCAATTTCAATACCATTTCGCCTACTTGTCTATTTGAATGTAGTGATAAAAATTTCTCATGCTAATTATCTTGGCTAATTGTCTTTTATTGTCCGGGACCATCGACGATTTATATTAACGGTTCTATTTTTTTCTTCTTCTTCTTCTTCTTCTTCTTCTTCTTCTCCTACGTTTCCTTTTATATATCCCAAGTATTCCTATAGAACTTCCTCAGACTCTGTGCTTCCCCGTGAGCATTAAAGTCTATAGTTATGGCAGTTTTACGGTCTTTCGAAAATCTCGGCAGTACCGTTAGGCATCCTTAAAAATGCAAAATACAATCTCTAAATCTTTCGGCGGATAAAGTTTGTAAAAGGAAATTCTTCGAAAATTAATTCGGCTATGAAGAGACTCGAGTTATTGAAAACTTGGTTAAAGATTAAAGTTCAAAGATAATGTTTTGAGCTTTTTCTTCACTCGCGGTGATGGGGGGGGGGTGGCGGTGGTGGTGGTGGTGATGGTGGTGGCGAGGGAGAGTATTATTTTTTACTCTTATGATAATTATCGAGAAAGTATCGTCGGCTTGGAAAGTAATTTAAGCGTAGGAACGACCATTGAACGGAGATTGAGGGAACGAAAATCTTAGCCCATCCATTAAGTATGCAGATATATTGTATTTGTATGATAATACAAGAGAGAGAGAGGGGGGGGGGGGCTTACTTGTCAGTATTGAGCTTGTTTTTGACGTACGAGCAGAGGACTAGATCTCGAAATGTACTAGTTAAAAGATACTTGGCGAATAAATATGAAAAGCTGCTGCTGCTGCTGCTGCTACTACTGCTACTACTACTGCTACTGCTACTGCTACTACTACTACTAAGTAAATGAACGGCATGAAATGCACGTCAGTGGTCCGTGCACAGTAATTCGATAAGACAACCAGTAGTCGGCTGATGAGAGGGCGATCGGGGAGAGGGCGGGAGGGGCGAAAAGACGTACATAGGCTTAGGTGTATTGGTGACGGAACGGTTCATACGCCTTCATAAATAATTTATTAAGCGATATTAAGGGTGTAGCGAGAGGGGGGGAGGTGGGTGCGAGTGGCTGTCGGCAGAGAAGGTTTGATAATTAAGAAAACTCGTGCTGCGACATCGATAATACGAGAGGCCCGCGTCGACAAGAATAAATGCAATTACGAGAGACGTTCGAGAAGGGAGAATCATGCGGACCAGGCAGATTACATCGACCGTCCGCGTAAAAATCAATAGGGCCGACCATGAAATAAATATCCTCGGAGGCGTCATAATTGGCAAAAGGCATTATCCTCAGCCGGCGCGTTCGAGTATGCCTGGAGAAGAGTAGCTGGAGTGAGGGGCAGATGGGCAGGGGTGAGGGGGGATGGGGGGGTACGAATAAAGGGACACGGGAACACGTATGCAAGCACTCGACGATGTGTGAGGGAGGGGAGGGGAGGGAGGAGGGCGGAGGGTCGTCGGGGGAACGCGTCAGGAATCGCGCACACAGCGATCCGCGCCCACGCGAAGGAGCCCCCTCCCCCCCTCACGGCTCACCGGGAAAAGCTCGGGCCGATGGGAAATTCTGCTGACGAGTGGGCGGCAGCGACGGAGGGGTTGGTTGGTTGGGGAAGGGGAGGGGAGGGCGTAGACGGGCCGTGAGGACGACGGGGACGGAGACGGCCGCCTCCCGATGCCGCTCACGTGCGACTCGGCTCACGAAATATAAAACAAAACGAGGCCGGGGACGGGCTGGCCAAAAAACCGCGAAGGGTGGGGTGGGGTAACGGGGATCGCGATGCACGAACGAGCAGCCGAGACTGGGAAAAAGTGCTGCCATCGCGACAAAAGCCCCCCCGAGAGCGAGACATCGCGATCCCGAGGAGCTCCACTCGAACCATAAGCTTACCGCGCGACTCACACACACACGCACACGCACACGCACACACTTCCGATCCACCGAGTAAGCCTCCGATGTTTTTAAACCAAGGGCACGACAAGTGGCTAATTTATTATCAGCGACTAATTAATCGTGGCGTCGAGGGTTCTGGGAGGGACGGGAGGGAGGGAAGGAGGTAGGGAGGGTAGGGCGTGGGGGGGGGAGAGGTTAAGTATCGAAAAATCGCGAAACGGCCGGCGAGTCCCGCGAGGAGGCGTTGATTAACTTTCGCCGGACCATAATAATCAACGGGAGAACGGACGGCACTCGAAAGGTGCAACAAGGAAAAAAAAAAGGAAGGAAGAAGAAAAAGGATGAAAAGGCTCGCTTATCGATGCCGAGGCCATTTTCCCCCGGTCGATCCAGCCTTTCGTAAACCAGCGGTTCGTGGAGCTAAAAAATGAAGCGGTGCGTTTGTATATTACATCGGAGGGAGGGCGAGCCCTCCCCTGCCACGCGACGATCGAAGTTCCAGGATAAAAGAACGAAGGGGTTATTGGAGTGATGGTGGTGGTGGTGGTGGTGGTGGTGGTGGTGGTAGTGGTGGTGCCGGTGGCGGTGGTGGTGGTAGTAAGAGGGAGAGAAGAGAAGAAAGACGTTTGGCATTTCAATCGTAGCCAGGCAAATAAGTTCGCATTACATTTTATGTTTCCGTGTGATCGGTAGGGAGGGCGGGGGCGGGGGGGAAGAGATGGATCGGGCCGCAAATCAAACGAAAATGCTCGGGGATATAAATTTTTAGGTTCCGCTCGTATGTGGAACGAGCGAGTCCCGCTCGCTCATTTGGCCAGATAGAGGCATTGAGTTTTTCCATGCGCGGCGAGGCTCTTAATGCAACGAAGCGTCGGGAATCGAGAAATCTTTTGATATCCGGAGATAGAGAGAGAGAGAGAGAGACGCAGAGAGAGACGGAGAGAGAGAGCGTCGGCGTCTCTTTGACTCGGTGCCAGAAGGGTCGGTGGTCCAGCGCTGTACGAGGAGCGTACGAGGAGCGCACGAGGAGCGCACGAGGAGCGCACGAGGAGCGGCGCGCTACCTCCTTCCGGAGCCTCGCGTCGAATTAATTTCGACGTGGAGCCGATTAGCCGGGCGGCAGGGTATCTCGGGTCGGACAGAGACCGGGGGCCGAAAAAAGCACGAAACTCGTCCCGCCCCGACTCTTCGTTATTACGAAGGACTTTAAGGAATAAGCTCTCGTTCTCGTAGATGCTCGTCACCGTGATCTCGTCCCCGTCGTTTCTTCCAGAGGAGGATCCGAAGCGTAAGCGTGAGTGACCGCGACCTGGCAGGCGAACCTCGAGCCTCGGGCCTCGGGACTCGGGACTCGGGACTCGGGACTCGGGCGATCGGCTCCGTCGGCCACCGGTTAAATCGAGCGCAATAATTAACGTCATGATAAATAAAGGGCAATAGCGCGTGAGTAGCCGCCCTGGCTTCCATGGCTCGCATTACAATGTTTATTGCCAACTTATCGGCCAATATTCCGAACAATAATCAATTTACGTAAAATTGTCTGGTTCCGTTCCAAGCCTTATTCCGAGCATTACGGCCAATATCATTCATTTCATTGCGTATTCAAATTAAAATCATCCTTACGTCGATTCTTTTTTTCTTTTTTTTTTTTTTGTCTCTACGTCTTCGCTTGGGCAGACTCTGACCCCCGAAGCATCCGTTCCTCATCACGATTCCTTAGCTTACGATTACGATTAATAAGCTTTTAAATATACCTTACGATACGTACAATCCGTTCTTCCCTCCCGCCGCCGATCTCAATTACATCCCATTAATTATATAATTAATTGCCGACCCCGGCGATGCATTGGATTCCGTCATTCCTTTAATTCCTCCTTTAATTCCTCCTTTACTCCTCCCCCCGCCCCCTTCTTCTCTATGCCGCGCAACGTTTATTCGCGGTTCATAAAACTGAAACACTGCCAGTTTTTCCTTCCTTGTCTTTCTTTTTCTTCCTTCCATCGGTACTCTTTTTTTTTTTTTTTTTTATTATTATAACGCAACGCTATGTAGGCAAAAAGAAAATTCGAGGAGGAGGAGGAGGAGGAGGAGGAGGGAAAAAACCAAGAGTTATAAAGACGGTTTTTGTTAGCATTTCAAACTTTTTGGCTCCTTTACCTAAGTAACCTGCAAGGAAACTATGCTCTCTACGCGGGGTACTTGCTCTGTGTGTCGGTGTGCGTGTGCGAGAGAGAGGCGCGGAAAACAAAAAGTTTACTCTCGAGAAGGCTGGAAAAAAATTACAAGCGCGACGAGATGCGCGCCGTTTGCATTTAAAGTTTTTTATTTAATCAAACAATTATCCGCGCTTAATTAGACTTGGTTGTTGGGGTTATCCGATTTATAAATTAAAGCTAGCGATTAAGTATACTTGAGAACTTGGCCTTTCGGCAACCTGGACCGAGTGCGTTTACCCTCGTTTGTAAAAGTTAAGCGGCACGACTCGCTGCTTGACCCTGGCTCCGACCAACTTCCTCGTTCTTCTACTTACTACGTGCTAATTAGAGGAAATTCGATAGAATCGATAGGTGTATCGATGGGGGGGAGTGATTTGTTTAGTCGGAGCTTTTACCCTTACCGGCTACCGCGATCGGCTTTAAATGGCCCTCGGCCCTCGCTACTCAGCCCGTCGCGATTGCCCGAGAGTTCGCGTCCCGGAACCGTAGCGCGAGACGTCGTCGTCGTCGTCGTCGTCGTCGTCGTCGTCGTCGGCTAAGCCAAAGGACCCACGACTAACGCACGAAATCATTCCACCCCCTACTTATTTTTCCCTTATTTATCCGAGACTCGGCTCATTTATGCTATTTCTTCTTCTTCTTTTTTCTCCACCCCCCCCCCCTTTTTTTTTTTTTAATACCATTAAAATTCCGAGCACGTGCAATGTTCATTTGCATGTAAAGCATGAGCGCGCGCGCGCACAGACACAGCATACAGACATGCAGACAGACAGAGGACAGAGGGTAAATTCATTATTTTACGTACTTCTTTCGTAAGCCCAGAAAACTGGACTTTTGCTCTGATGCTAAGCCTCCTTAATTATTGCGCTTTCCGTAAACAACGAGCCGACCGAAGCAGTACTTTAACGAAAGACGTACTTTTGACAAACGAGACGTATTGCTTATAAAATAGTATCATAAAATGCGAGTTTGAGAAACGTCATGCCATGCGAGCCAAGTAGAATTTGGCAGGGACGGCATTCGGGCCCGAACAAATCATGCCGAAAGAGCTTCGTTTCCGACTCGTCACTCGCGTCAAAAGCTGTCAAGGGAGCCAGCGAAGGTGAAAAAGGTAAAAAATAAACAATGTCGCTTCTAGTTCTCTCTTAATACGTATCCGTAATACATCTCCGTGCACGGTCTGTAGGGTAGGGTAGGTAAGGGGGTACGGGGGATGGGGGAGGATAAAAATTTCAACTCCGGTGAGTTAACGGCGGCAGACCGAGCAATCCCCTAATTTACTCTCAAGTGGAATTCCGGCTCTCCGAAAATACCTCTCCATAAAAAAGCTCTAAATTTAGAGGGATGGCGACGACGGCGGTGGCGGCGGAGGCGGTGGCGGTGGCGGCGGCAACGACTAGCCACGTATCGTCGTGACTCGTCGCTGCTGCCCCCCCCCCCCACCCACCCCACCCGCCACTACAGCGAGAGCAAAACGTCCAGAGGCCGAGTTTTAAAATGGAAGACAAAACCGCTAAGGAGCGTTTATTTTCTACGAAGTGCATTAAATCCAAAGCCGAGCAACGATCCAGACTCAACGATCCACGTCGATCACCGAAGGCATCCCGCGAATCACCACTACTACGCTAACGAACTAACGAACGGCATTTGCATTCGCCTTTTTTTTTTTTTTTTATCAACGACCTGCCAGACGCGTATAGGAAATATTGCAACTACTTTCTACGTAACAACTACTCCTCCTCCTCCTCCTCCTCCTCCTCCCCCCCTACCACCGCCAACCCTCACCCGCCGCCGCCGCCGCCGCCGCCGCCAATACCATTAGCTGTCGAAAGATGCAATGTTTATGTACGGAGAAATATGGGATCATTGCTGGTTTTATTGTTGCTACCGCTATTACGTCATTGTTATTTCATTAGGCGAACTTTGCAGTTGTTTTACGTGAAAATAAAATAAAATAAAGATGAAAAAAGGAAAAAGGTAAATAAATAAATAAAAATACAAAATAATGGCAATGAAATAAAAGTAAATAAAAATAAAGAGCAACGTTGAGGGCCATAACCGTAAAATTGGTACAGAATAGTAAAATCAGAGTGCGCCGACAAAATAATGAACGCAGTTTAATGTAATTTATAAATATAATAAAGAGACGGGCGATTACTATCTTAAAAAAGCTTTTTCGTATAAAATTTTATTATTATTTTCTACGAGAATATTAAATGCCCGATACCGCTGTGGAAGCTGCTGCCGCTGCTGCTGCTGCTGCTGCTACTGCTGGTACTGCTGGTACTGCTGGTACTGCTGCTGCTGCTGCTGCTGCTGCTGGTACTGCTGGGCCACGTCGATATATTACGTAGGGAAAACGAACGAATATCATCCCCGATACTTCTACGTATTCCGCTCTATATTTAATATTTCAGCGGATAGAGATAATTGTGCAGTTACTCTAATGATAATTACCTTTCCTGTATAGAGGGCGTAATTTACACTGCCCGTGCCGCGCGCATATGCTTTATTGTAATTATTATAATAAAAAAAAAAAAAATAATAAAAAAAAAGAAGTAAAGGAATAAAGAAAAAGAATACACAGAGAGAGAGAGAGAGAGAGAGAGAGAGGAAAAAGATTCGTATCTGGCTTTTATCTGGGAAACAGGGGCCTACCTATTAAAGTTAACCGTGCGCGGTTGGTTATGAAATTTAGCATTAAAAATCACCGGAGATATTTTGAAGATCGACGATTACGAAATCCCTTGAGTGAAAACGAGGGATATATATTTTTGAAGCGATAGAAGCAGCCAGCTGGATCGTGGTTGGGAAGAGAGATTGGTAATTACCAATTATCAAGTAGCCCTGATTCCCAAGGAATCGCGTGAACGAGATTTATTCCGTAGGCATCCTCGAGGATAATAAAGCCCCGTCGCACTGAACGAGACCAAGTGATTCCTGACCGAGTTGGTAATTATTTAAAAAATGCAAAGGGCCCGAGTTGGCCGAAAGTTGGATTAAAACGTCGACTGCGAACGGCTCCTAAGAATAGCCACCAAAATCGTGGCGGGGGGTTGGGGGGTGAGAGGGGTGAGAGGGGTGGTGAGAGGGGGGTCGAGACGCATAAGAGGACAAGTTCTTTATGGAACATTGTCGAGGAACTGAATACCAAGCAGGGGAAATCAATGTCGGCTTACGGTAAAGAGCCGCGACCAAAGCTGCATAAGTCGCCGGTGTAATTTAGTTACTTGATTTAATAAAATAAGCAGCGATTGAAACTAACGAGCTCTCGTTGACTATTAAATCGTTAAGCTTAACTGGAAGGGAAGGCATTCCGCCGACTGCAATTTCATTAATTCGGAAGTTAGTTTCCGAATAAGGAAGAAAGGAAGCGAGGATCCCTGCGAGCAAGTTCTGACGTGTATATCAACCGGCGGCAAGGGGATACGGAGTCGGGATCGAGGAATCGATCGATCGATCGATCGATCGATCCAGCAGACGGACGGACGAAAGGACGGACGGATAGAAACCGATTTAATTAATAACTCGAGAGGGGGCGGGGAGCACGCGATACCTTCTCCTCCTCCTCCTCCTTCTCCTCCTACTCCTCCTCCTCCTCCTCCTCCTCCTGCTCCTCCTCCTCCCTTCGCCGACCCATCCGTACGGATAAAAGGGACGATTTCTAAAGGTCAAAGCGGAGGGGTGAGTCACGCGATTCACCTTATCGGGCCCTTCCCTCGAAGAAGACGCTGACCCACTTGTCTCGTTCCCCGCGCCCACTCGTCCTCGCTCTCGACGCTTCCACGAGCGTAGGGCAATAATATTTTACGCAACGCGGTGAATTTTTAGTGGGGCCGAGCTGGACCTTTTTATTAGAATACGTCTCCAGGAGCCGCTCGATCGGAACGAATGGCAACTAGACGAGCGCTTACTAGGCCGTTATCACTCTCTCACTCTCTCTCTCTCTCTCTCTCTCAGTATCCCTTGATGACGTGCGAGGACCGTGAATCCGGGATCATGTGAGCCCAAGGGCTACCGTAAAGTCAAATCCGAGGCTCCGGGGCGACGAGTCGGCGCCCCCGACTCCGACTCTAAGGTCTAATATTACGACTTTGGCATCGTGTGTCCCCCTCCCCTGGCAAAAATTTAATAATAAGATCGGCTACGCGGCCGGAGCGCTCGAATCGCTTAGTTTTAATGTAAAATTGTCCGAAATACACGGCACTCGCGCCCCATCCAAGTTCAAACTGTTCCATTTATAATGAAAGCCCTCGGGGCGCGAGAGATAAATTATTGTTTGCTAAAAATTAATTAATACCCCTCGGTGAGGAAGCTTTACAAACATCATTTATTATTTCTTAATCTGAATTTAATTTTACCGTAGAGCCCGTCGTAGAACGGATTTTAACAAGCGCGTAGTCGCCTCGTTAATAAATAAATGCGCTGCCGCGAATCGGTGCGGCCGGACAGTCAAGAATAAATGCATAGATATATAAATATATAAATAAATAAATAAGGAAATAAGGAAATAAATCTTTCGGGCTCCCCGCCCCCCTCCCCCCTCCACCCAACAACGGGTGTATCGGTGGGTACTCTTTTTTAAACGGTACTTTGCATTCCCGTTCGTTAAGTAGGCGCTCGACGAGTGGATTTTTCTTTTTTGTTTCTTTCTTTTTTCTTTTTTTATTTTTAGTTCGGCGGCGCTCGCGTCGAAATTCGTAAAGGATGAATTTTAAAAATTGAACGCAGCAATAGACGAGTCGGCAAAAACTTACGGTAATCCATCCATCTATATGGAAATATAAACAAGTAAGTAATGCGATCGGGCTTATGAGGCATGCGTTCCCAAGTACTTTTCCAGCCCTACGTTTCAATCTATCTATCCCATCTATCGGCCCCCGTCCCGACCCCGTCCTGCCCCCGTCCCGCCCCCCCGACCCCGTCCCGACCCCGTGCGTTCCGTTCCAACGCGTAATTTACGTTCTTTAATCGGATCTTTAACGAGCCTACCCGCCCACCCCCCCCCCCTAAGACGGGTAACTCGGATAAGTCGGGACGAAATAAGCCGAATAAGGGCGAATTAATATTCCCGCGAGCGGCGAGGGATGAAATTTAGAAATTCAGGCTGGGCAGAAGCCAGTTGCCCCGGCAGCCTGAACCCGCGAAAATTTAGGCCACTGCGTAAATAAACGATATAACTCAGCCCCGTTTTTGCCACCCTGATGCCCACCAACACCAGCCGCCGCTCCACCTCGGACTTATAAATTTTCGAGAGCAGCCCTCCTTACGTTCTCTCTCCTGACTCCCCTGTCTCTCCCTCCCTCCCTCTCTCTCTCGTGTCCCTCGCACCCTTTGCGCACAGTCCGTCCGTACCCATCCCCCACTGCCCTACTACTTCCGTAATCAGCGAACCCGTTAACCCGTTTTACTCCGAGAAGCACGATCTGTTTATATATAGAATACGTCGCGCGTCTCGCTCTTTCCCTCTCTTTCTTTCCCTCTCGCCCTCTCGCCCACTTTCCACTCATAACGAGATAGACGACACTTACCGAGGCTCTTTTTTTCTTTTTCCGTTTTTCCGTTTTTTTTTTTTTTTTTTTTTTTTTATCCTGTTTCTTTTCTCTTTTACCCCTTTTATTATTATTATTTTCTTTCTTTCTTCCCTTCCCTTCCCTTCCCTTACTCCCCGCCGCCCTACGCTACGCTACGACTACCCTCGTGAATACATTATCTTTTTCTCCCGACTTTATCACCTTTAAGAGAAGCCCCCGGCCTCCCGTTTATTTTCCTCGCTCCCAGCCGTCCCCTGTTTATCTCGACTAATAAAAACTTCATTAAATTATTCTCGGCTCAGCTTACAAATTAATTTTGATTCATCTGTTTTCGCACTCCGCCTTTTCCCGGCGATTATTCCAACATTCCAATAACCTCCTACCCACCCACTCCTCTCATCCGACACATATAATACTGCTACCGCTACCACTACTACTACCGCTACCACTACCACTACCACTACTACCGCTACTAATAATAATAATGACGATGACGATGACGATGACGATGACGATGACGATGATGATAGTAATGATAAGAAAAGCGCTTGGGAATGCTTTTATCGAGTAAAGTGGCCTCGGTAAATCCGGATCTCCTAGACAGTGTTCAAATAAATTTCGAGCTATTGAGGGAATTCAATTCGATTAAGTAATGAAGCGGCGGAAAAAATTTTTTTGCGAGCACTTGCGAATACATTAGAGGGCGCGGCTAGTGAGAGAGCGGCAGGGGATTACATTTCGCGCATATTTACACATGGCCGCCAATAACTCATAGGGATAGATCCTACGTGATCGGGAGAACGGTAAAACCTCACGATCGCCTATACCTCGCTTCCGATAATTAACCTCCGCTGTCCGCTAATCGATTAAAGTTATTCGCCGGCGCGCCTCACCCGCAACGTCATTAACATTTCAAGTTACAGCCTCGGCCGTAATAAATATAAAACTGGAGAATATGAGAAAAAGGGGGTACGACGATTTATCATATTGTTCCTGACGCTCTTGTATAAGCGATACATTGCATATTGACGATGGAAATTGCGAGAAAAGCAATAATCCGAGGATCGGATAGCGCTTTAATGCAAGCCGCTAGGGACTCGCGCTTATACTTTTAGATATTTTCATAAATATCCTCGATATCCGAGAATTCGAAGAAGAAGAAGACGAAAAAAAGGATGCGGATAGAGAGGGGGGGAAGGTACAGACTCTTGTCGCCTAAGGGAACGCTCGAATTCGGTAGAAAGCAATTAAGAAGTAAGTCGATGGAAATATCCACGGAAATATAATGCGGATCCGAAATTTATCGGGCGCGTCTCTCCGCATTTTCTCTCTCTCTCTCTCTACTTTAACGTGCGTGCTTTTATTTCCGTGGCTCCCTCCAGGTTCCAGCGGGAGCGGGCCGTCCCTCAATGCCCGTCCTCCTTAATTTGACTGGGCGAGTGACTCGAGGCGCGCACTCGGCTAACGTGGAAACGTAGAAAGCGGAAATCGACGAGATACTTGGCAACGGAATGGCAAAGTTGCGGCACGTGCGGCAATCGAGGCAATCCAGGCCGAATCCAGTGTAAGCAACGATAAAGAATAAAGAACGGGCTTTAAAAAAAAAAAAAAAAAAAAAAAAAAGAAAGAAAGAAAGAAAGAAAAATCAGTTGGGACACAATGCGCGGCCTCTGAAGATTAAGGTTTCCTCCGTCTATTGGCCGGGATTTCCCACGTCTTCTGCGTATACGTGTGTAAAGGAGCTGCACGAAGCCGAAGGAGAAGCCGAGCTCGGGGGGGGGGGGGGCCTTTCTCTCCGAGGCACTAAAGACCATTGGAAGGAACGTTAAATTATGTAAATACCTTGGCTATGTAAATCGCCGGAATATTAAATTTACCGAGTCGTCTCTCTTTTAAGCGAGCCTTTGCTTTCGAGCATGATTAGAAGAGACAAGTCATTATATGCGCAGTACCTACGCAGGACAGGCTCGAAAATGTTTACCTAATGAGTTTGCTTGAGATTTTAAAGGTATACTTACTACTACTATTGCTGCTGCTGCTGCTGCTGCTACTACTACTGCTGCTACTACTACTACTACCACTACCGCTACCGCTACCACTACCGCTACCACTACCACTACCGCTACACGTATTCGGACAACGCGAGGCCGAGTGCCGCGACAATGGCTTAATATACCCGTTACTATTGTTATTCTGCTACGTAATACACCCCTCCGCCCACGAGGGCCATCCTGCTCCCGGGCGCGATGATTATTGATAACCGAGAACACGGGGTCCGTCCATCGATCAACCGAGTAACGACATTTTGCTTAAAAAGAAGCGGAGAAATGTTTTCTTTCAATGTACGAATTGGCTGCGGTGGGGGGGGGGAGAGAGAGAGAGAGAAAGGACGAATTGGTCCCGAGTTAGCGAGCGCTCGAGCGAAGGCTGCCAGTTCAACAAATGAAAAGTACGTGTGCATACGCAAGGATACGGCATTAAAAGAAAGAAAAAGAAAAGAGAAAAGGCGGCGGCGGCGGGCGGGTGGGGAGGGGGAAGGGGAAGAGCGAGAGAGAGAGAGAGAGAGAGAATAAAGGAGAAGAGGAAACATCAATCGCGAGGCAGTTGACTAAAATCGCAGTGGGAAAAGTTTGGTGGGAGGGCGGGGGGGCTGAGGGGGGGTGGAAAGGCCGAGCGAATCGACAAGATACATAGAGACGTCGTCGTAAGTGTATGGGTGTAACGAGCCCGGAGCCAACGGGCGCTCGCGCGAATGTAAAAAAAACGTTAGAGACGCGCCATATAACAAGGGATGGCCGTAGCGCGAGAATAATTGTAGAAGAGCCCGATTATTCCCTCGACGGTGGGCACAATAGTAAAAAAGATTTAATCGCAAAGTTTTCCTCGAGAAAAGCCAATAAATCAGCGCGCGGCGAGCCTGCGAATACATGCACGGAGACAACGGCGGCCGTCCTCGAAGGTGAGCACCACGTATGCGCTCGCGGTGAAATGAAGCCAGTTACGTAGGGAGGGGGATGGGGGAGGGGTGTGTGGGGCCCCTCTGACGGGGCGGTTAAGTAAAGAGGAACGGGATCGACGGGAGCGCGCGCGCGCGCGCGCGTGTGTGTTAGCGAGAGATAGAGAGTGAGAGAGTGAGAGAGAGAGCTCGGTGGCGTAGGTGGCCAGACGCGGAAGCTCCAGGCCGCGGCTACGTGCAGCCCTGGCTGAAGGGCCGAGACACGTGACCGAGGCGGAGAGAAGCTGAAAAATTGATCAAGCGGGAAGCGCGCGCTTGGCACGGAGCAGCACGTGCACAGACTCGCGTGCGCCCTGTCAGTGAGGGGGTCCCGCAGCTTTTTCTCGCAGCCGAGCGCGACAAGAGGACCGAAAATCGCTACACGCACCGGCGACTTCCCCTCCTCCTCCTCCTCCTCCACCCCCCCCCAACCTGCGCGTACCCACGCACCTATCGGTCCACCTCCCGCTCGGCGCTGCTTTGCCGTTGACGGGCCGTGCGAAGGGGGGAGGAGTCGCTCGGCCGTCGCCGCCACCGCCGTTCCCATTACCGTCCAGGACGACCGACCGAGACGACCGACCAGCCAGGACATGAGCCTGGCAAGAGGGGGAGGGCCTAAAAAACAGAGGCTGGATTAACGGAGGCACGAAGTCTTGTTTACGCGTTCGTTCGACTGGCCGATCGATTCGCCTCGTCTCGCTCTCTCTCTCTCTCTCTCGCCCTAAGCCCCCGCCGCCCTTACCCCTTTATTTATTTCCGACTACGAGCGAGTGCTTTATTATTGTTTTGTTTTGTTTTTTGTTCTTGTTTTTTTTATTTTTAGTTTTTTTTTTTCAACGGGCAATCCAACGAGGTGCATCGGTAGCCATCCAACTTTTAACGCTGTCCCCCCCCCCCCCCCCCCTCCACTTTATACGAGAGTATCGAATTGATGCTTGCGAGGGCACTACTCGACGGGCCCAAAACATCGATTCCGTAAAATCCGTTTTCCTTGGGCTTCCTCCTCCTGCCGCCCTCTCCCCCACCTCCCTCCCCGAACCTCGCCCCCTCCCCTCAGCCGGCAACGGGTTAAAAGCCCGATGGAGCCACTGAACTTGGAGATATTAATGACTCGATGTATTTTCGGAAGCTCCGGCATTAAATATAAACTGCTGACGAGCCGCTGCTTTGGATTATCCATCACTTGTAATTACCGAAATAAGCTCGAGCTCGTAAAACTACGAGCTTTTTCATCATTCCTCCTCCCTCCCGCGCCAAATAACCCTCCTCCTACGCGTAATTTTCTATCTCTTTTTTTTTTTTTCTGTTCTACCTCGACGAAAGACACCTTGCCGTTATCAGATTGTCCTCGACAAGAGGACTTTTATCGATGACTCTATAAAAGTAATTTCAATATCGCTCACAATCTGTCAATATTTGTCCCGTCCTCTCTATCTCTCTCCGTCCTAGAGCCCACCGCCCTCCGCCCACCCTCCGCCCACCGTCTCGCGCCGTCTTCGTTTATCACCTTCGTATACGATTCCTATTTACTTTTTTTACGCCAGCCATGCATTTCACGTGCCGTATAAGAATACGGCCGCGCTCCTTGTAAAAATTACAACTAATTTCAAGAGGCATTCGACGAGGAGTATCAATAACCTCCCTCCCTCCCCCCCTACCGGGTTCATTGAGCGTGTCGCGATATTCATGCGACTACGACTTTAGGGGCTTAGCCGGGTAGCAGCCCCGGCTCTCACGATGACGGGAAGAAGAAGAAGAAGAAGAAGAACGGGTCGGAATGCGGTGAGGGGGGGGGGGTTACGTGATTCCGATGAGATCCGCCCCGCTTTATTATCTCCGTTACAACAACAAAAGTTATAAACATTCGCGCGGAGCAGAGATACTTCTTCTCTGTCTTCCCGTCTTTCTTTCTTACTTTCCTTTTTTTTATTTTCGTTTTCCAACGAATGAGAGCAAATTTTCAGATAAGCGGGGCAAACGATAACGCGGCTCGTTCTCGTATTACCGTAAACAATATAAAAGTAATATCCGTAAAGCCGTCTTGTGGAATCACAAACGTAAAGGATAAAGAGGAATCACGTGACATTGCGCAGGCTACGTATTAAACGTAATTTTGTATTACTTTGGCCGAATCGTCGAATTATTAATTATCTTGGTCATTGGGTCGGCGCTAATTTGTCAGGCGGGGTGTGGTGGGGGGGAGGTATAGCGCAGGCTGATAGCGGCCAATTAGATAACGAATGAATGCGATGTGAAAAATGATGGCCGAGAGTCGCCGGCTCGTACGTGAAAAGGTGTAAACTCGCTGATACGAAGACCTTTTGGGCTTCGCTTAGCCGTGAAATGACTTGCGACTTACGTACGAGGCTGTACAAGCCTTTATTTATTATACATGCGGTGGATTATAGGTCGATTCGGGCTCGCGTAATATGTTAATACGATTGCGCCGGGCTAAGGGAGAAAAAGATAGTTAACTGCGCCGGGCTGGGGGGGGGAGATGAAATTACGCTCGATCCTCTGATCGGGGAAGTGTAAATTAATGCCTCGGAGATAAGAGGACCGAGCCCGGAACGGTGAGCCCAATGGGTCTCCTCCACCTTCTATCCTCCTCCCCCTCCCCCGCCCCTCCCCGCCCTACCGCCCAACTCCCTACTCACCGGTAGCGTAATATCTGTCGAGCTTGCAAAGTACTCGTTCGACGTCAAACGTATAAATCGTGCGATCGGATCGATTAACGAGCTAATTGATTAATAAGTACGGCAATCAAATCACCGATTGCAATTGTGTAATTGACCTGCTTTTCGCGTCCCTCGCTCATAATCGAATCCAGGCCCTTTCGGGGGATCCGCGTCCCCGCGTATCCTCTTATCCGGATATGAAAACGAATGGCTTCTTTGTTTTGTCCTTTCTTTGTCTTCTTTTTTCTTTTTTCTTTTTTTTTTTTTTTTTTTTTTTTTTTTTTTTTTTTTTTTTTTTTTCTTTTTTTTTGTTCAAGCCCCGGCCTCCGAGTCGATAGCACCCAACTAATTACCTTTCGCCTCCTCGACATTCCTCGGCCATCCGGCCATCCGACCATCCGGCCATCCAGCCATCCAGCCACCCAGCCATCAAGCCATACAGTAAGAATGTAAAGATACGCGAGCGAGTCCCCGAGCACTTTAACGCTCATTTCGGTTTCTTACCAAGCTCGTAAAAGCACGCCCCGAACCATCTGCACCACTTTACCACCACCACCACCACCACCACCACGACCACGACCACGACCACCACGACCATCACCAGCACCCCGACAGTACATTTAAGTTGATTAAAAAAATAAATAAATAAACAAATAAGTAAATAAATGAGTAAGTAAATGAATAAACAAAGTGGGTTGTATGGGAGCGCGGTGGGGCGGAGGGGACGGTAGTTGATGCAGAGCGGACGATCGAAAAGTAATTAATAGGAAGAAAAAGAGTATTAGTTTACGTTTTCCTATCCCCCGTAATTGCTGCTTGAGCTACAAATACAGAGCCACGTACGTATATCTCGTATTTGCCTCGGCTCCGTCAAAGCCACGTTTCATCTTTCCGCCAAATTGAATGATTAACGCGCTTCTTCCGATTACTCACGAGAGCCATTATTTTCTTTCCCTTTTTTTTTCCCCCCCTTTTGTTTTTCTTTCTGTTTTCCCACGTGTTTACTGGACGGGTACGGTGGGTACGGTGGGTACGGTGGGTACGGTGGGTACGGTGGGTACGGTGGGTACGGTGGGTTGGGGGAGGGAGGGAGGAAAGTGGGGACAGGGATAAAAACAAACATCGGGAGTCCATCTTACCGATACGAATTCCATTGGCGTCGCGGCCCAATTCCAAGAAGATAATTTCATGAGCAGTCAATAGGACGGGGGGAGGGGCGGGATACCGAGGAGTATAACGACTGCACTTTTTGTCGGAGCTGTAACTGCAACTGCGCCCGAGAAGCCGATGCCAAACGAACCGCCGCACGTGCAATAAAGAAAGTCTAGTGTCGGCCGTCGGTGAGGAAGCGAGGAACCTTTGCGTAATACGCCTCAGGATAATACGACGAGCAACGATTGGGGGAGGGAGGGGGGGGGTAATTGTAAACGTAGTCTGGCTCGATTAACCAGCCTCTGCTCGCAATATAAATTACAAAATAATACAAGAGGATTTCTCGGGGCTGCGGTGCGTCATTCCCCGCTGCTCCACTTTCTCCCAAAGTTTAATCGCCACTAGCTGCCATTACTAGATTATAGAGAAAATTAAGGGGTACGGGGTGGGAGGGGAGGGGAGGGGAGGGGCGAGCGCGTCGGTACGACCATTCGCGCAGACGACCGACTACGCTGCATCCCAACCCCTTGATTCCCTAAACACTAACAATTGCAATGATGATAATAATAATAATTATGATGACGACGACGACGACGACGATGACGATGACGATATTATTGGTGTTCTTGGGGGAGGGGCTGGGGAAGGGCTGGCGAGAGAGAAACGTCGAACCTTGTCATTAATTAGCTCTTTCCTCGACGCTGCATCGGAAGAAAGTGAGGTTATAGGTTAAGGGTCGCGGGTCGCGGCTCGCGGGGATAAAGGCCAATAATAGTCGATGCGAGGTATTTATTATTTGGCTCCGGGGGCTTCGTTCTCGGCTCGACGGTGGTAGGGGAGGGGGGGGATAAGAACCGCGCATCCTCGCGGAGAAGAGAACGCACACGTTGTTATTTGCGTCCGGGAGCGAATCGCGTGAATGAATGTTTCCGATGATTTTTGGCAGGAATGGCGCCTCCTCCCGTAAATTCCAATAATAATTATTGGCAGACGTCCCAGAAATTCCATTCGCTCCAAATGGTAATGAAAATATCGCCCGGTAGTGGTGGCCAGTGCGCCGATACTCGACCGGCTCCCCTCCACCCCGACGCCGCTCCTCGTATCGCCGAAACCCCCGTCCCTTATTATTTCCTCGGCAAGGGTTTGTTACAAAGTCAATCGGAAGGAGGAGCTCGGGCGGGGCGGGGGAGGGGGGGCCGACAGTAGAGCGCGCGGCCGAAAACCAAAGGAAAGGAAAATGAGAAGGAGGAGGAGAAGGAGGAGGAGGAGGAGGAAGAGGAACGAGCGAAGCGGAGCGCGGCTAAATGATGATTAGCCCTAAAGTTTTTGACATACTTTGGAAATAACACGAATTTCGACTCGTGGAGGCTTATAATTCGGGGATAATAATAGCGATATGCCGTGCGCCGACATTGGGAGCAACGACGCGTTGCTCCTCGGCCGGGGCTGATCGCGATATTGAGAGGGCCGATAGAGTCGCGACGACGGGGATGGCCATCGTCGAGGAGGCGCGAGACTGTCGGCATCCGCGTTCCCTAGGTCGTGGTCGTGGTCGTGGTCGTTACGAAGAGATCCGGGCTCGGAAGAAGAGACAAAGGCGTGTGTGTGTGTGAGGGAGGGAGGGAGGGAGGGAGGGTGGGCTGGAAGGGCAGGAAGGGCAGGGAGCTCGAGGCCGGGGACTGAGGAGGGCACGAGGAGGCAGGACTGTTTGATCAATCCATTAGGTCGAGTCACGGAAAGGCGGCGGCGGCGGCGGTGGCGGCGGTGGCGGCGGTGGCGTAGGAGCGCGAACGCGCTAATACACGTATATGGTCGCATGACTCGGCCCCGATGTATTTTCGACGGTTGTTCCGACGATTGTTCCGCTCTATTTTCACTAGCTGCCTGGCTCTGACTTAGCGAGCGCGCGCCCTCGCTCGCTCATACTTCAGCGGTGCGAATTATCGCGCCGGATTCCCCGGCCGGAGCCGCGGCCCTTCCGCATCCCGGGTGATTACTTTCGGCTCACCCCGCCACATCCCACCCCTACCACCCCCAACCCCGTCGTTAATTACCCCGGATGCCCTCGCATTTCAGCCGCGATACAGGGTTGCGGATCGCGCTCAGCCCTCCTCGCGTTATTACCTAAGAGGTTGACCGTGGCTGGGCTAGTGTTGGGGGGGTAGTGGGGGGCTTCCCACAAGGAACGAGAAACGCAATATCGCCGGAAAATATCGCCGGCTTCGGAAATTATCAGAGAGATAAGCCGAGCTCCGGGGGACATTCTCCGCCTCGAGCCCCGAGTCTTCCTTATTTATTATTTACCCGGGGGGCTTTGCCTGCGGTGCGGGTTCTTTAAATACACCTTTGGATCCTCCTCGGGTCCCATCTTAAGTCCTACGTATCGACTTATGCGCCGTAATTGCTCGCCTCGGTCATTCGCGATTTACGAGATGAGGCAGACCGCGTTAAGTGCCGACTCGGCTTACGGGGCCACGGCATCTCCTCCTCCTCCTCCTCCTCCTCCTCCTCCTCCCTCGCCCACGTAGTCGGCCAGACTCCCCCGGCCCCGCACTTTTATTCGGCTAATAAAGTAATAACCCGGCCTAGTCGGATATTCATGTGCAGTACGTATCCGCACGCAGTTCCACGTAAATTACGGGCTCCGAGCGGCGCAAGTTCGCGTAGCTTTACGCGGGGATCGTGCATTCGTTGCCGAGCCGGAGGACATATGCGGTAGCCCCGATAACCTCAAGACCGACACTTTATACTTATTGTACTGCAATAAATTTAAGTAATTGCTTGCTTACTTTTATTTTCTTTTTTTCTTTTTTTCTTTTCTCTTTCCTTTTTTTCTTTTCTCATTCCTTTTTTTTTTGTCTCTCTACCGACACCCACGAACGCCCCTTTATTATATAGACGCGGGCGTGTAGGGCAGGGGAACGTGGACACCGTCGGCAACGTACATTTTACTTTAATCTCCGAAGCTGCGAAAAAGTCGGGCAATACAAGATGGAGGGCGCAATTAACGCGATGCTTTCTCATTTTTACTTACGATCGTGTCAAAAAATTTATTAGACGCAACTGGGTTAATCTTATTACTTACGAACCTGGGACAGTAAAGAAGTTTACGCAAACAATGCCAAAAAAAACCCGCAAAATCCTCCCACCCACCCACCATCGGCCACACGTCCTCGCACACGCGGATACACGTTGTACGCGCAGTCGTTATAAACTGACTCTCGCGCGAAGTGAAATATTCAAACGTAATTAATTTATAATGCATACGAGTGTGCGGTAACATGTATTTATATACGTGTAAGGACAATCTTGCCACAGTGTCAGTTGAAATTTAAATATAAATCATCTGATAAAAAGGACACGGAGTGTCATTCATTTCGAAGTGATACATGAGTATCTGTAATTAAATATACAGTAAATTTCAATACCCGAAGCTCCGATCTTGTATCTTTGGCTTTCGTGTATTAATCACATTTAGCGTTTAAGGGTAGAGAGGGGGGGAGGGGAGGTGAGAAAAACAGAAAATAGAAAAGGGAAATACGAAATTCACGAATAAATTAAATTCTGATGAATAAGATTAATGAACGGAGATTAATATTTCTTATTTTCTCTTCTGTTTCTTCTTTTTCTTCTTTTTGGCCGATCCATACAGCCGACATCAAAACAATGTCAAATAAAAGACACTTAAGCCGTTCGGCAATATTCTATTCAAGTCGAATAAAAGTAATAAAAGAACATTATAATGTATCTTTTTACCGAAGAAAACTAATTTGACGTGCATAAAAACATTTATTACCCTCTAATATTAGGTTTCATGGGTTTTGCGGCAGAAAGAGGAGTTAAGTAAATTGTAGTATAATTAACTTTTTTACATGATTACTATGACTACTTTTAATGCGTTTATTTACATTTGCCGAAAAGGAAGAGAAGAGACGAGAAGGGAAGAGAAGGGAAGAAAAAGAAAGGGAAGGGAAAGGAAAGGAAAAGAAAGGAAAAGAAACATGTATATACGTGTTATAAAGTACACGAGGGCGTTGGAGCACGTCTTGTCCGCAATAAATTTCTTTGAATTTTAAAATAGTTTGAGCGAATAATTGAAGTTGATGCTTTTATTATATTAAATTTATACATACTTTCCCAAAGTTTTCCAAATTATAGCCCGAGCAAATTATCTAAAGAAATATTAAACAATTTTCTTACAAACTCGGTTATTTAAAGTATAAAAGATGCTCGGGAGTCGAAAACGTGCACTAAATAAAAAAGTTTGATTTCAGCGAAAGAGCGGCCAAAGTAAGAACTTAATTTAAAAGACAATTACGTGTGCATATTCGTACACGTGTAATTACAGCGAATTAACGAAATTAAGATTAAAGAAAAGGGGGGGAAGGGGGGAGGGGTGCGGTTTGGAGGGTGGAGGGTCTGAGACACTGAGCGAGAGATAGAGAGGGGGGGGGGACGAAGTAAGCGTCCGGAATAAAAAGAAGCTGGTGATTCGAAAGAGGTGACTTCGATTGAAAATATAGAAGAATGTCGTAAGTTTAACTTTCCTCAAATCCTCTGACATAACTTACCATTCGGTATTTCTGCATGAAATTGGCTTTGCAAAAGTACGTATATGCCTTTTATTGAAAAAACGTCGTCGTACGTAGTATGCCGATGTGACTTGAACGGAATCCTCCTCCGCCCCGGTAATGTGTAGCATTTTCTTTTCAACGACGACTCGTAAAGGGGACACGTAAGTAAGTATGGGTAAATAATCGTCGTGAAAACGTCCCCCGTCAAACGTTACAATTAAGAAATTGCAAGGGAATGACGCGGTAGTGGCGCGCGGTATCATCTAATCCATGAAATAATAAGCTGGAATAAGTAAGCCTCTGCTCGGTCGTACGAAAGAACGTCAACGTTCCGACCACAGTCCATTGCGATACTTCCCAGTCCGAGGCTTACAAGGGCATCCAATTAAATGAAGTAAAAAAAAAAAAAAATGTATTTAAATAGAACATGTAATTGCAAAAGGCTGGCGATAATTCGCGTAATCTCTCCGACTAATTGTCGAGGAAATTTAGAAGATCTGCGCGTCGGGTTTGCGCGTCGGCTTGCGCGAGAGTTCGATTGATCGAACCCCATCGACGCTCCGTAACGTTACAGAGAGACATTTATTCGGCCAAGTAGCGGCTGGAAAGATGTAAGGAATACGAAATACAATATACTTTCTGTCCCTTTGCAATTCTTACGTGTATTATAATATCTCGTACGAGCCGTCGGTACTCACGCGAGACAAGGTTTCTTTAACTACGGGATTAAAATGAGGCTTCTAAGTATATATATATATATATATATATATTATATCGAGCGACTTAGCCTTAAGACGCTTAAAAGTCTGTTCGTTTATCAAGTACCGCTCGACGAAAGAAAGGAAAAAAATAGAAGAAGAGAAGGTCTAGCTGGTGCTGTACGTAGCGTAAGAGAGAAGAGGAGGAGGAGGAAGAAGAATGAAAATGTATAAAAAGTCTATTATCGAGTATTATTGTCTAAACGTCCATTCGATATTTGCAAGGCCGATGTTTTCTCTTTTCTCTTTTAAAGCAAAATGATATTTTCAAGGTGTCCACGATGATTTTCAAGCCGTTATTGCTTTAAAATTATGTAAACCTGCCGAATAAAACGATAACCTTCTTAATACAGTAATTCATCATTGAAGGGGGCATTTAATTTTAAAAGTACGTTACCCCGCGTTCCGTTAATTCTAATATTCTCACGACCGATAAGCGTGATAAAGTTGTATTATAAAAGGTATAGAGAAAAAAAAAATAAGAAGACGCTCTCGTATAATCGAGATAATAATGCACATGAAATATCGTAGTTCAATTATTATAATTAATTAATATAAAAGGAGGACGCAATATCCTCGGTCTGCTTCGTTGTAGATTTTTAATTTTTTTTACCACGTATATAATACAATGACTTTAACGAATCGGCGAACGAACACATTCCGATAATAATATAAAAGCGATTGTTCATTTATTATATCTTTTTTCGCTCGAAACAAATGCTGCATCGCATTGAATAAAATAAATATAATCTTTTTAATTTTTTTTTTTCTTTTCTTTTCTTTTTTTAATCTCAATTGAAGTTGTAAGTGAAATGTGATTAAGTCCCTAACAATATTAAGATTTACGTAACGGGAAAGCGGAAATATTAGATTATTATTGTTGCAGATAACTTTGGTGATTGGATAAAGAAGAGGGAGAAATAGAGATAGAAATAGATGGATTTATGCAAGCTTTCCTGACAATCGGGAGTTTTTTTTTTTTCTCTACATGACGTACGAGCGAACTCGTAATAATATTCGCAACGGGATCGACAATTCCGTGTGTTTAAGATTGCAAGTATATATACATATATTTATATGAAAAGAAAGTGGCCTGGCGGCGTTGGCTTTCAAATGAATCATTTTCAAACGCATCGATTGCTTTTGGCTTTGTTCGAGCCGACTCGGTTGACTCAACTAATCACGAAAAGTCGAGGAGGAGGAGGAGGAGGAGGAGGAGTAAAAAAATCTCGACAATTTAGGCTTTATCGTAGGATCGAGTAAAAACATCATTAATATCATATGAGCGTTGCGTGTCATACGGACAAAATGCACCGGAATAATTAGTGGCTGATGTGTGACAAGGTAACTACAGCCGCGTGCTATCGAATGATTGGGAATTCGTGCAGCCGGCTGCGATATCGCTTTTGTTAATAAGTGACGTTATCAATTTCACGGTGCGCCCATGTGCATTTCGGTTATGCATTTCAAAAGATAATCGAAATGACGGGATTCACAATAATATCGAGTAATAATATTTACACACTCGTAACATTAGATAATACGACTCGCTGCCGGGAGTCCATGTGCTTAATAAAATATAGGGAGCCGGCCGCGATTATATCGATAAATCGATTCTTTGTCAAAAAATATCCCTGTAAATCCGAACGTTATCATCGGCCGGGGCTTTCGTTACTCTCCACCATTTATCCGTTTATTCGCCTACTTTTACTCTCTCTATCTCTCCTCTCTCTCTCTCTCTCTCTCTCCCGCTCTCTCTCTCTCTCGTTGTAAGGATAAACAATAATTGGCAATTAACGAGATTCTAACGGGTTAATTAGCTCGGCGATAGATGACCTTGGCGCGTCTTCCAATCATCATTGTCCCGCAAAACAATATATATAAAATAATTTTTTACCTTTTGCTCTCTTTCATCCCAACGGCTTATATATTTATAAAGGCCGAAGTAGATTTTGTTTTTCTCCCTGGCACGTCAAAAAGAAAAGGAAAAGAAAAGAAAAGAAAAGAAAAGAAAAGAAATAGAATAAGAAGACGTCCGTCGAGTAGGTATGATCATGCAATACGTATGAATGACGAAGCAGCGAATTGTTAATACGACGCCGATTGCCACCTGTGGTAGCAGTCTCGCGCGGGGCGGTCGGCAGCTGGCGCATTCATAAATAGCCGAATTCCGCGTTAAAATAGAACGGCGCGTTGAGCGATGCCTTCGAAAGATCCTAATAACGTTCCCTTGCGCGCCTTGCCGAAGGTTATTTAGATGAAATCTCGGGCGCGCGTGCCTCCGCGAATAAGAAACCGAGGTGCCGAGAACGAGAGACGAAAAACAAAAATTCAATGCCCGCATCCTTAACAGGTGGCCGAGAGAGATGGAGAGAGAGAGATGGAGAGAGATGGAGAGAGAGAGAGGGTGGAACAAACAAACAAACAAACAAACAAAATGAAGAAGAAGAAGAAGAGACGAGATGGAGATGGAGCGGCGATGCGTGCACGTTATCAAGGTGAATTTAAAGAGAGAGAGAGAGAGAGAGAGAGAGAGAATTAGTACGTATTTTCGTTCCAGAGTAGAAGGTAATCGCGCCGACCTGCACCTGTCGCTCTTCTAAGCCTTCGCATCCGTGAACGGGCGTCGTGGGTAGGCGTGACAGAGAAAGAAATCTCAACTTTATTAAAACAAAAACGAGCTTGGTATATTAGCTCCCGATGCGAGAACAATGTCCATAAACGAATAAAGGGTAATCGAAAGGAAAGGGAAAGGAAGGGAAAGTAAAGTGAGCCTCTCTCTCTCTCTCTCTCTCTGCCAGTCTCTGTCCCTCTTGCTGAGAGCAATAATAACTTCTTTCGGGGCTCGGAACGGCATTGTTCCGAGGCGAATTCCATGGAACTCTAATTATAAAGTAGCACCGCCAATTATATTTTGAATTCAAAGCTCCGCGCGGCGAGGGGCGACGGGGGGGAGGGCGCGAAAACGGGGAAGAATGATTTAATCGGGTCGGAGAACGGTGGCGCGAAATCCCTTAGAGCGAGTGGAAATGGCGCGCGAGCTGTCACTTAAAATATTTAAAGAGCGGCTTTTCTCTGGTTGGGTGGGTGGTGGGGGGAGGGGAGAAAGAGGCAGTATAGCGGCGACCCGGACTTGTCGCTTAACGAGATAATGCCAAAGACTCGTCGCCGCGCTTATTTTTAATAAAACCAATTTAGCCGCGGAAAGGGCCGAACTCCAGCGCTCCAACCACCACCTCCGCCCCTCCCCCTCCCGCTCCCCCGTCACAGCCCGATCGAAGCTTTAATTAAACTTTTAATTGCGCTCCTTCAAAACTTATCGATCCCACGGCTCGATGCCAATTACGTAATAATAGCGCGCGCGGGGGGTGGTGGTGTGGGGGGGGCGGAGGGAGCTGACCGAGAGAGAGAGAGAGAGCACGAATCGTCGCTTACTCTCCTCTCCTCTCGTCTCCTCTCCTCTCCCCGCGTCCCGTATCGGAGTCCAGCCCCGCGACGGGAATTCATCCAGCGAGCGGTGTTAATCAGCGGCGGTGTTGGTCCGCCCGCCGGAACCCATAAGGCTCGGATCCCTAAAAATAGCCATGACACGGAATTACGTGGAGGCTGGTCGGCTGGCGGTTCCTTCCAAAAGTGCAGGTGGACCGGGGCCGGGTCGGGACGGGTCGGGTAGGGACGGGCCCGGGGGATTACGTAACGAGGGAGCGTTTTTCCCGTAGCCGGTCTCGGTCCACCTGCCCGGCTCGCTCTAGCGCCGCGAGCGCTTCGTCCGCGCTCGCAGCCACCGGAGCGACATTTAATTGCGAGGCCGACAATGAGCCGAGCTGGGAAATAGCCCGAATAATCGCGGCGAGGCTCGTTGCGCTTTTACATATAATCCCCAATAACCTCGTGCGTCCCTGCGTCCGCGCGTCCGCGCGTCCGTCGCTTACTTCGCGCGAGCCTCGCCGCGATTATTATTATTACTATTACTATTGTTGTTATTGTTACTATTGCTATTGCTATTGCTATTGCTATTATTGCTACTATTATTATTATTATTATTGCTGCTACTACTTAGAGCGTAGCCGTGACGCGGCCTCGGAGCATCAATAAATCAAACTGAATTGTGCGACTCCGATAACAAAGATCCCGCGCGACTTTAAATCACGGCACTCGAATCCGCTATGACGCGTTTTTTTTTTTTTTTTTTTTTACCCCCAATAAAAAAAAAAAAAAAAAAAAAAAAAAAAAAAAAAAAAAAAAAAAAACAGGGAAAAAAAAAAAGACATAAAGCGCTAAATAACCGCCGATTCCCGTGGTGGAGCGAAGCTCCCGGCGACCCCGTTATTGGGCATTGCATTTAATGAGCGGGGACCAAAGAAGATAGCGACGTAGAGACAGGGGGTTATTGGGGTTATTGGGGTTACGGGACGGGGGGAGCAATAAATTTTGAATAATAGACTCTCCCGGACATTTACGCGTCGGAGGTGTCGCACCGTCAGTCAAAGTTTCGGGGTAAAGTCGGCGGCACGTTGAGCTCGCGGCCTCGGCCTCTTTGGCCTTTAGCGAAAGCCGACGAAAGCAGATAAACTAATTGCCTGACCCCGCCCCACCCGTTCATCCCGGTAATAACGTGGTGGGAGCGTGTCCCTTCCTGGCTGGCAGCTTACGCTCGGCTTGGCCACTTGAAAGCGGCCAAAAATCATCGAGAGTGAAGCTGGACGACTGAGGGTCGTCGTCGGTGGATGGGTGGAACGGTGGGGCGGCGGGGGGCGATAGATGAAGATTTAAAGGAGAGACGGGGCCGAGGAGTTGAGGAGTTGAGCGTTAATGAAAAGGGCCGTTGAACGGAACGACGGCGGCCGCGAGCCCCTAGGAAGGGAAAGATTTTCTTTTTTAACCGTAAAAACGAGCATCGCTCGCCGAGAGGAGGAGGAGGAGGAGGAGGAGGGCGGGGGGAGGAAAGCCGGAGGACGGGCAGGTTACGGAAAGAGTATATCGGCAGCGCGAGTTCTCCGGCCTCGAGGTCCGCGGCGAGTGTGCGCCTCGTTCCAGCATCTCTAAATCACACGTGTATCACAATAAGCGTATAAATAAAAAGGATTGTGAGTTCTCGTCGCAAGGGTGACCAAGCCGGTGCGCGATTGAAATTGGCCTAATTTCAACCTAACCTAGCTGACCGAGCGGTATAATTACATTTTTCTTTTTTCTTTTTTTTCTTTTTTTCCTTTTACCTTTATCGGTCGTTCTTGAGGATTTCAGCGAGACGGGGGGAGGGGGGAGGGAGTCGACGATGCTTCCTTAAATTTTTGTCTACATTAGAGAGTAGGCGGGGCTCGATCGCCTTATAATAAATCGCGGCGTTATCCTCTACGGGAGTGCGGCCATTGATAATCGCCGTGGGTCGGGGAAGTCCGAGCTCAATGCAATCGACGACGATGGGTTTGGTGGGGGAGGGGGACGGGGACGTCGAGGCAATAGACACGGATAATGCGATTGAAGGTATCAAGTTTTTATTTAATATCCTGAGGATGAAAATGCCTCGGGTTACGGCGCATTTCCAAACGCTCGAAGCCTTGATCGAAGGGGTAAGGTGCGGGAGGGTTGTACGGGGGGTGGAGTGAGGGGGTGGATGCCAGTAGCGATCGAGCAGCAGCAGGTGCCGTATCGGAGCTGTCGATCGACGACGCAACGTCGATAATAAATGGCACTTATTGGTGCTCGGAGTGCGGGGATAACGAGCAGTAAGGAAAACATACAGACGTCTCGAAGGCATCGTGGATCGCGCGACCACGTCCTGCGAGTTTCCGCTTACGTCTACGTCGTACTCCTACGCATTGACAGAGCACGCTAATCGAATTAAATGTATGAAATGCATTCGGGTGGGGGGAGAGCTGGAGCGGCTCGGAGGGGGACGATGGGCTCTCCTCCAGGGTAAGCTCGTAGTAAGTGACTCTGATAATGCAAAATGTAACGAGATGATGGGGGGTGAGGGGGTGGCGAGGAGGGGCTCGCTAGAGGCAGGAACTGCTAAATTCAAATGCAAGGCCGTTCGTGTCTGGCCAAAGGAGACTACGACGACGACAGAGACATAATGCATTCATAAGAGATTCGGCGTGCTCGTACGTATGCTAAGGTTCAAACGAGAGGGAGGGGGTGTCGATCGTCCCCGGTGGAAGCCGCATAATGACAACAGCAGCTCGAAAATAGCGTGATTGCACTTGGGTGAAAAGGTGGAGAAGAGCGCGGAAGGTGAGCGTTACATGAGCCAAGAGACGGCGCCTCTCCCTCTCCCTTTCCCACGGCCGGGTCTCAGCGGAGGTCAGCCTCGTCTCCTCGGCGCCCCGTCGTCATCGTCGTGGCCGGTGCGCCCCACCTTCGGGATAACTTCGCGGATTCCGGTCAGGCAACTACTGGTGACCCCCCCCCACCCACCCGCCCCTCCGACGCCGCCGTCCCACGCTCCGTAGCTCGAACTCTGCCGTCGATGTTGTTGCTGCTGCTGCTGCTGCTGCTGCTGCTGGTGTTGCTGCTACTAGTGGCGGTGACGGTGCTGGTGGTCGCGGTCGCGGTCGCGGTCGCGGAGGAGGCGGTGTCGGTGTCGGTGGCGTTGGTAGTGGTAGTGGTAGTGTTGGTCGTGAACTCGCACGAGAGAGAGAGAGAGAGAGAGAGAGAGAGAGCGCGCGCGCGCACCTCCTTCACGTGCATGCATATTTCCGTCTCGCTCGTAGCCCGGGAGCGAACCAAGGGCTACGAGTCGAGCGGCTCTGAGGGGCTGGGAGGGGTTGGCTCGAGCTCGAGGAGGGTGGCACTCTTATCCGCGATAGGGCTTGAAAAATCGAACGACACCGAGAATAGCTCGCGTGGGTATACTCTACGTATACTCACGTATAGGGGGGGATCCGGACGAGGCCCTGTCTGACGGAGCCGCGAGCCTCCTGGTACTCTCATCCTCCTGAATCCGGCTGCTGGGAGCGCTGCTCGGCCTCGGGACAGCTGACAACAACATATCATCAAAAACCTCCACGCATATCTCTTCCGTCTCCTATCCCTCCTACTCCTACTCCTACTCCTCCTCTTCCTTCGTGCTCGACACCTCTCGCTCTCTCTCTCTCTCTCTCTCTCTCTCTCTCGCGCACACACACGCACAGTCACTGTCTTCTGTCCGTCAGACTGGCACGCGCGCGGTCCCTCCCACCCTCGCAGACGCGGTACTCCTCGCGTCAGGAGCTACCGAACACCGAAAAGACAGCTGAGCTTAACGTGCCGAGGAGCCGCTGCACTAGAGGTCGAGCGGAACGTTCCGCGAGCGCGGAAGCCTCGCGAGATCCATGACAGATGAGCGACCGCGCGACAAACGGTTCTCGTACGCGCGGCCACACGTAAATCTCGAGATATATGCGTGTGCGCGCGCGAGACAAACAGAGCTAGAGAGAGAGAGCGAGAGAGAGCGAGAGAGAGCGAGAGAGAGTGAGAGAGAGTGGGCGACGGATGACGGGCGGGAGCGGGAGCAGCGGCTTTGGCCGCATGCGCGGTAGCAGAAGACACGCGCGCGCGTACTACGTCGGCGTATATAGGTTACATGTGGCCTATACGTCGCTGCGCGGAGGTGGTAGGGGCAGTCGGGATCCGAGCGCGACTTACCCACACACGCTCGATAGCTGTTGCTCCTGCTTGGTCCTTTTTGCTCAATGACTCGTACTATGATCGAGAGGATTACGGGGGTAGCCGATTGACCGCGAACTAGGGCTCCCCCGGCTCTAAGCCATTCCCTGCCTGCCCCATCCGACCCGACCCCTTTCCCGACCACCTCGCGCTACATAATTAACCGACTGACCGAACAAAGTTTCGATTGACTCCTTGATTAAGGTCGGCGGGGGGTCGAGCGGATCGTTGAGGGAATTATTAAATTATTTATTGACAGAGTCTACGTATTCCCTGCTTTCTTCGCGAACGCGTCCTTCGAGTCAAGTGGTTCTTCGGTTGACGACTCTTCCTCCTCCAGCCCCCGCCCCCCAACACCCATTTCATCAAACTATTTATTAAATTCTGATAAGCGTTACGAATAGCTTTCTGGTTTTCTTTGATGTAATGACTCGCGGGAGGTGGTGAGAGGAACGTAAGCTTTCAAATAAATGGAGTTTATAAACAACGTCTCTTTTTATACGATTGCATATAATTTCACGTATAATATAATATACAAGTTTTGTGTGTACGTGCGTGTGTGTGTATATATATATAAATATATTTATATACACGCACACACACGTATGTGCCATCTTAAACGCAGGCATTTTTATAAACAATTAAAATAACTTTGAACTCTTAGCCAACGATTATTGGGTATTTTATATTTTTATTTAAACATCAACTTTTGTTAATTTATTACATAAGTATAATAATAAAAAATAATACAAAATGAAATCCAATGCGAAAATTAAAAAATTAATTTAAAGCAATGTCTTTTTAAAAGAATGCATATCACCTTTTCAAATACTATTAGATATGTAATCTCAATCCTGTATCCTGCCTGCGTAAGCCAGTACTTAAGCCAGTACTTAGTGATTGCAATAAATTTGACGATTATATTTATTATTTTAGACAAATACCATCGTTCACGTTTAAATGCACAACGATATCTTTTTAGTTAATAACTACTTTAACGTTTCCTTTCCATTGTTTCAGATCTCATGGGTTTTTTTTTTTTTATACACTTCTATGCAAATAAAGAAGATAGATGTATCGCTTCCACATGTATTTCAACATTATACATTATACATTATACATTGCCTTCGATATACAGCAGACAAAAGATATAAATCTTTTTTACTCGATAAAACTCGAACAAACTATATTCCCGTAACAAACTTTCTCGCGACATATTTCCTTCCTCTGGTCGTCTACGTCTTTTTAATCGTCTACAGAATCACTGTCATGTAATTAGTGTCAATGAATCATGGGCAATGTCAATTATGTGGTCAATAATATATGAGCAAAACAATGATAACGAGGGTACGGTAGGCCCCCTCCTACTCCTACTCCTACTCCTCCTCCTCCTCCTCCTCCTCCACCACCACTACCCTTCATTCGACAGAGAGCCGCTCCTACAACACGTCCTCGTGTTGGAAAATCAAATAGCAGTTACTGTTAAGTTACATCCGGTGTTGTTACAATTACATACATACAACTTAAAAACTAAAGAGCTAATAAAATTCTCAGTAGCCGGGGTCATCATATTTTGGTCGATCTCAACGTAATCTCTGAAAAAGTCTCTGATAAAACGAATTAATAATCTATTAAGGATAAATGCGTATCTCGACGACAGCGATGCTTTAGCATAGATTTTTTCATTCACGGAATAAGATACAATCAATAATAATAATAATAATAATAATAATAATAATAACTTGGAGGCTCGCCCCTGCAAGTGTACATAATTATAACAAAACCATATATATATATATATATATATATATATATTTATATATATTTTTTGTATTGAGATTACTCGCTTACTATTAACGAATGTTTTTCGGAGTATTAGCATCTTGTCTCGTAGAGGCCACTGCGGCCGATGTACCTTACCCATTTAATGACATCGTGGTCGGAGTAGTTGAGCTTCGACTCGAAGACTTTTAAATAGCGTACTTTGAAGCCCGAGGGTGCAAAGGGTACTTCGAAGTTCATGGATATCGGTGGCCGCGTCCACTTTTTCTTCGTGTCGGTATCGAGGAGGTCGATCTCCGCCGAGAGCTGCGTCTCCTTCATACCGGCCATACGCTTTATTTTCCAAATAATCGCGTTCTCCGCGGGCTTGTACTTGGCCTTGCCCTTCAGGCAGATCAACTGGACGCCGGCCGTGTTCAGGGGTGTTGGGACGCGTACCTCGATCTTCTGGCCGAGCAAGGACGGCTTGAAGTTTGACTTGAGCACGGCCTTGACTTCCATTTTTGTACGGCCGACCTCTCGGACCAACGGAATGACGCGGAAGGGCAGCGAAATATCCTTCGTTGTGCGGTACCTGCGTAACGAACGCATAAAAGCCCGTTATATTTTTTTTTTTTTTTTTTTTTATTACTTTTACGTATTCCCGAACGTGTCAAACCTCGACGAATTCATACCTCATCAATTCGAATTCGCCGTCCGGGGGTATAAAACTAATGGAATGTTCCGTTTCGAACTTGGAGAGCTTGACGCACTGATGGAACTGGCAATCGTCGATAACGACAACAGGCTTACCAGCCCGACATCCGGTAGTATCGTCGTTTACATTTCCTAATCCTCCGCCACCCTTCAAGCCCTTGGATTCCATTACTATCTTATCATTGATTCCAAATTTACACTCAGGCATGCCCGACAAGTAGGACTTCATAACGACCTGTCATTCAATGTCAAATTATGAGATTTCCGTTAAAGAACGGTACGGCTCGCGTACCAATAATAATAAATGTATTAATGTCAAAATTAATTATAACCTTGCCAGCGACGTGGGCACTGAGCACTTGACCCTGCGGGCTCATCAATAAATTAACATACTCTAATACATCTAAGAAAAGCTCGTTTCGACGATACTTAATGCCCTCCCTTCTCCATCCAATTTGTCCCGTAACTTGTGATGTTATTTGCGCTTGCTCTTCTTTGGTAGCTGACTTCACCCCTTGTTGGGTGATGAAAGTCTTCAAAACTCCGGTATCGCAGTTCTGAGGATATCCAAAGTCGAGAATTTCTGAAAAATTACAAATTTTCAAATAATTCTGCACGTGTGCTTTGAAGGGAAAGAAAAAAACTTAAATGAATAAAGATTTTTATCTCCAATAACATCATCGGATAAGAATAGTCATCGTCTATTATATAGATTAACCTTTATAATATGACGAAAATTATTCAGAAATAAAGTAACCTAATTGTTAAAAGAATGCTTTCTTACCGTCGAGAAGCTCGTAGATCAAAACGAAATTGTTCTTAATGTTCTCCTCCGAGACTTTTCCAAAATAAGATTGCATGACTTCAATAATCTTGAGAAGAAATTCAAATACCATGGCAGCATTGACATTTTGCTTGGTAACGGCGGCGAGCCAAACATTAGCTCTTTTAATGTGGAAAAATGAAGTCCTGGCAATGTTGGTCACTGGCGATCGTACCTGCTGCCTTGCATGAATGACATTGACACGAAATGCATCCACTGCATTCCGTCCAATATCGTCTCGATATACTCGAGAAATAAGGACTTCACCCTTGTGATTATAAACAAACAAGCCACCAATCATTTTGGTGAAAGTTTTAACTTACTCCAGATCTAAAACAGAGGAATAAAAAAGATGATAAAACTGTCTGTATTATATTATATGTGGCTGCGGTGTGTAGAGCTGCTGCCGAGTATCTTATCTGAGGGAAACGATAAGATTTCTCTCGTGGGAGAAATATCTGATAAATGTGTGAGTACGCTGCTTAGAGGAATATATGGAATGAACGGGAGGCAATTATGCTAGCCCACAAAGTGCCATTTAAGTATGAAGTTGGACAAGCAGCAGCAGCAGCAGCAGCAGCGATTGGATAATTTTGATAGAATCTATGCTCGCCTCCTCTAAATGACATTTAATGATAAGGCTGATATCTGAAGTGGCTATTAATAGCCTGGTAGAAAAGAAGGCAAAAAAAAGAAAAGAAATGGAAAAAGGAGGAAGAAGAGATGGCACTTATGCCATTTAAAGTAAGCGAGGAGCGAGCCGAGGCTTAATTTTCAGCGATTATAAATGAAAAGTGATAAGAGTAGGCGTTGTCAGCGCTTGGAGTCGAGGCGTGTAAGGTACCGAATGATGTATAAGCGATTACGAGCGATTAGCGGCCCTCGGGATAAAGATAAAAGCGAGACTCGCTCGCTCGCGCAGGATAAACTGACGGATCGAAGTGAGCGGGTGGGTGGGGTGGGGGGAGGAAGGGTCGGGGGGCGAGGGGTGACGGAGGGGTACGAGTAGAGTGGGAACGAGGTCAGGAGCCAAAGTGGAATGTAATGTCGGTAAGGTAACGATGGTCGGCAAACGTCGAAATTCGGGGCGGGGGCGGGGACGGGGAAAAAAATACACCCCGTTGCGTAAATGTCATTATTAGGAGGCGTAAGGGTCGTGTAACGGGCCTCCGGTGAAACAAAGGGTCCGCTGTTATCGATCTCGCGGGGCTCGATAGAAGGCAGTGGATGACTGGTGGGATGGTGGGGCAGAGGGGGCGGGGGGAGGGGCGGGGGATCGTTGGGGGGAGGCGAGAGAACGGGAGGACATTGGTGAAGGGCCGGAGGGCCCCGTCAATCGAAGCTGGCCACGGCCACCCGGGAGCATTAGGTATGTACTTACACATAGCTGGCGATCCGTCCGAAGGAATGAGAGCGGCTGCACACGGGGGAGGCGGTCCAAGAGGAACGACAAGCAGCCGGAGAGGTAGACCGACGAGAGGCTCGACGCTGCCCGAGATGCGGCCAGTGCTGCCAACTTTACGGGGCCAAAGTGCCGCACCGACGGCAGCCCGACTAACGGATTGAACCACTACTACGGCTAGCACCGGCACCACTACCACCACCACCACCACCACCACGACCACCACCGCGATCACCACCACCACGATCACCAGGGGAAGCAGCGCAAGCCGACAGCGGCAGATACGTGACGTCGGCGAGAGAGCGACACCCACTTCCCACGACTACGATCGTCAAGTTGGCACCGGCCCGGCTCTCCTCTTACTGGACACGGGCTCACAGCCATAGGGATTTTTATCCTCCTTTCCTTATCATCCTCCTACTCCTCCTCCTCCTCCTCTTCTACTTCTACGTCTACGTCTACGTCTACGTCTACGTCTACGTCTACGTCTACTTCAATCTTCGTTTGTATGAATTACCGGCAGCGGGAGGGAGTACGGGGAGGCTCGCTTGACTCGCTGGAAGCCGCGGTGGCCGAGTGCGCTGGCGCCGATTTAAATGCCGCACCGAGATGCTCCGGGATCCCTCATCTCCAAAATCTCGTTCAGTCGCCCGTTAACCACTTGCCGCGATCGCGGGGCCTACACCACCGAGGAGATATTATCCTCACCTTACCTCGCGTCGTGTCGTGTCGCGTCGCGTCGCGTCGCGTCGCCCGCTCACTACCGACCCCAATAACAACCTCCAGGACTCGTCTTTTTTCTTCTTCATCTTCTTCATCTTCTTCTTCTTCTTCTTCTTCTTCTTCTTCTTCATCTTTTTTTATTTATCAAATGCCGGGCATAAGAAGAAGAAGAGCGATGTCGTGGGCCGCGATAGTCTTGAGCTTTTAGTCCCGGTTAGGTAAAGCCAAGCTTGACACCACCACCACCACCACCCCCACCCCCATGCCATCATGTCCCAGGAGGAGAAGAAACAGTTGAGCGAGGCCGGTACCGGGAAGCGCAAGTGCTTCCCTTACGAGACTTTAATTAAAATTAAATCCATAGCCAGTCACGTGGGCCTCCTAGTCACCCTAATGATCTATACACTTATCGGAGGACTGGTAAGATCCTTTATCTACTAAACCCGTAATCCTTGCTCGCTTTTATAACTATCGAGCCCATCCATCGAATCCCCCCCCCCCATAAAGCAATCTTTAACTAAATTAACGTTTAAAAGCGTACTCGATCATTAAGATCATTACCCGTGCTCGTCCTTCCTCACTATCTCAATAAGCATTCATTCCCTCTACGACTCCACTCACATCGTTTTTACTTTGTAATGAGATTAACAATGTTACGTGTCGCTTTATTGTTCATTGTTAACGATAAATAACAATAAATTATAACTTTCTATTTAATTGTACAGAGTATCCTAATCCAAGCTCAACGCATTCGTTTCATCTAATGTAATTATTTGTATGCAGAGTAGTGTGATTGAAAAGCCATAACGCCAATAACGAATCGAAGCTCAAGTTTCAACGGAAAATATTTTTTATTGATACGTATATAATTATAATGTTTTGTAAATTTTATTTTTACAGCAAAACATAAAAATCAATGAAAGGTCAATATATATGTATATATGTATACAAGATGAACGAACGAATGAATGGACGAATGAACGATTGTAAATAATTAAATTTATCGTATGCTTGTCTATATACAATGAATTAGAGTACGAATTAAGTGAACAAATAGTATAATAGTTTTAATAAGTTTCTACTTGTTTTCAATTAAAAAAAAAATAAATAAATAAAAAAAAGTTAAATAAAAATAAACGAAGAAGAAAGACGAACGACAAACTCGAAATATAATCTCGAGAAAGTTTATACGCACAAAACGCACAATTGTCGTAGGGAAATAAGTAACAAAGTGTACATATTTTTATTTTTTTTTTTTTTTTTTTTCATTCTAACGATATTTATATACGTCCCACTTTTACGACTTCTCGCATATAACGCATGATATTCTGAATATGTGAGCTTCCGTTACTATTTTTGTTATGTCTCAGAATCACATTTTAAGAAAGTTGTTTTTTAAAAAGAAACAAAAGTATCGAATCACAAATACTTTCGTTGAGAGCGAAATGTCTGAAATGTTTTTTCACCGATTCATTTTCCATAATTTTTTTTTATATCCTCTTTATTTTATAAAACGCTCTTATACGCTCAGCCGATTTCTTAAATGATTTTTAATTATTTGTAAAATTTAAGCGCTCGTGCTCTAATGTTTGCAAAATACAGCCGAAAGTCGCTTATTTTTCTCTGCTTTACAAAGAAGAGTATTTTTCATTGTAAAACGAGCTTACGGTTATTCCGGAAGAAAATGATATTTCAAAGGTCGATCGTCCATCTCCCCCTCCCCCCCTCCTCCTCCTGTAAAAGAATTCATCCTTCAATTGCTAGGTTAATGCATTAAAAAAGAAATCGAAAAGCGATAAACAATTTATAAGCGACTAACAGAGCGCCGATCTAGTATGAAAAAATTTAATTAATCCCTAAATATATCAAACGATACGTCGTACTTTATGCCAGCAATGGTTGATTATTTTTCAAAAAACCTCATTTAGGTGAATTTTAAGTAGAATTATTCCGCGTTTAATGGTAGTGGCATAAAATTTAATGGCTTCATAATCAACTCGGTGAAATCTCATGAGCTTTACATTAATGAAAGCATTCCTAGCATTTATGTTTAAACGTTGAAAAGGCCCTGTAAATGATTTCGAAGGCGTTTGATGTGTCGAATCATCGATATTCTCGGATCTGGGCAAGAGCGACAGGCGCAACGACAGAAACAGAGCAATGAAACCGCGTGGCACTTGGATCGATTCATTACATTAACTACATAAGCCTCTACAAACATGTTTTTTTTTTTTTTTTTTTTTAATCAAATAAACTCCGCAATAACGATAAATAACGTAGCTTAAGAAGTCGATGCACCGATCCATCCATCCAACCAACCAACCAACTCTGCCAAAGAGCGTTTATAATACAATGTCACTCATTCGCACGTACGTGTTATTAAATGCTTTCAATTAATTGCAGTTTATAAATTGTTAATTTTTCAACGGAAGCAGTTAAATATTTCTCGTACATATTTCAAGCTGTTTATTGTCTTCTTAATGCATCTCACTCGAGGAGATCGAATAAATAATTGATAACGCTCGTTGAAAGCTTGGTTTACGGTTTCCAATGGCTTGGATTCCCGAGATTTGGTTATTATCCTTCACTGGCAATGTTATTTATTACTCGAGCCAGATATATCTATCTTACACTTGGGTGCGCAATAGATCATCCCGCAGCATAAGTATAAGAATAAATTAATTATTAATCAATTCGATTCGAAGGTGTGACTATTTTCGTACACGCTATTCGTAAAATAAAGTTTGCTTATTATATTTAGACGATACGTTCCCCCAGCCGATATAACTCTCAATTACTACCAAAGGTTATTGGGGATCGAAATAAGATGCGCTCGCGAGATTTATTTCAACGACGACGCGTAAAGAAAAAGAAACAGAAAAGAACAATCAAGACGGCTGCGTACCCCGTCACGCTGACAGGGTGACGTTATTAACGATCTCTGACGCTCGCGTTGGAAGTAAGAGTGGCAGAGAAGGATGGATGACTGGAAATAGAGAAAAGCGGAATTACGGGGGGCGAGGGGTGGGGGAGGAGAAAAAAAAATAGACGCATGTGCTAAGCGTAAGCGTAGAGAAACGTAGAGAAACGTAAGAAACGTGGAGCCGCTGTAACGCTGTTGCGACAACTTTTGTTTAGTCAACACGTAACGGCAGCTCGGAAGCTCGGAAAGCTCGTTGCACCCGAAGTAGAGCAAGTGCGAGGGGACCGATGGATGTCGTCGAAACCCAAAAAAAAGTTCAGAAAACCGGTAAATCTCTGGATTCCGCTTTCTAATCGGGAAAATGCTTTTCCGGAGGGTGGAGGGATGGGGCGCGCGCGGAGGGAAGCTTTAGATCGATTATCGCTCGTACGTATCGGATCCTTGACTATAGCAATCCCGAGTCACAGCTCCTCAAAAATAAATGACACGCGAACTTTTCCACGAGCACGATCGTGTAACGAAGATTTTGAGCATAATTTGTGCGGCGTGAACTTGCTCCGGCATTACACCTTGCCAAAGTTACTTTTAGAAGCACTTATTAGCTAGCATGTAACGAATTTAATGAATTCGGAAAGGATAATCCGAGCTCGAAAGATTATGACTCGTGAATTATTACAGGTATTCCGAAGTTTGGAGCTGCCAGCGGAATTCGAGAGACTCAGCGAAATGAAAACGATACTCTTGCTCAGGAGAGAGGAATTAATCAATTCCATTAATAATACGAATATAAAGAATCTCTCCGAATGGGTAAGCTCAGCAAGAATTCTATTAGCTTTATTAACGAATGCGAGCGATAAGTCCTTTCGTAATTTTATAATTAACATTTTTAATTGGATTTCTAAACGTTCGTCATAACGCCACGTCTTTTTATGCATTTGAGATAATGCCAGTCTGTTAATCTGCCGTCGATTGCCAACAGGAAAACTCGGCCCTACGGCCTTACGAGCTCGCCGTTCAGGACGCAACGCGAGCCGGACTTTCAATGGAGCTCATCCCGAGGATCGGCGCTACCGAGGATGAGATATTAAAATCCGAGCCACTGTTCGCTGACAGGTGGAGCGTACTGCAGGCCGTTTTCTTCGCCAGCACGATTCTGACGACCATCGGTGCGACAAACTATGCTGGGAACGGGAGGGGGAGGGGGGTTGGGGGGACAAGAAAAAACCTCCCTCCGGGCACGGCGAACAAAAAAGAATATTGAAATTCGCGGATCAAAAGTCGACGCGCCTCTCTCTCTCTCTCTCTCTCTCTTGATTAGACCTTTCCTTATTTTTCAGACGCGCTCTTATCAATGGAGTTGGACCGTCCAACTCTTTTGTTTCCCATTGTTTCCTTAACGAGCTACTGATACCGAATAATGATAATCACGAGTCCCCGGAGGTCGGCTTACTTGCATTTTATTTATACGACACGCGCGCGCGCGAACAATCTGGAATTTTCACCTTTTTCAAAGTAAATCCAAGACAATAAATGCCGATGTATTATTATAAATTCCCCAATAACCCTCGGAAGTCGTCGTATATTTTAATGTTTTTGGAGTGCTCGGTATGAATAAAACGAAGGGATATAAGAGATTTCGTTCCCTTAGAAAACAAAACAAAACAAAAAAAAAAAAAAACAAAAAAAAACAAAAGAAATAAAGAAAGAAAGAAAAAAAGGCAACTACGAGACAGTAATAATAATAATAACAAATAATAATAATAAGCCCAATAACAACCGTGATAACATGAAACCGACAGGATACGGGAACGTCTTCCCATCGACTTTCCTCGGGAGAGTATTTTGCATCCTGTTCGCCCTGATCGGCATCCCGCTGACTCTTACGGTAATCGCTGATTACGGAAAATTGTTCGCCGAGGGCGTGAGCTCCGTCGCCCAGAGGATGAGGTCGAGGCTCCCCAAGGGCTTCCTCAAGTCGTGCATGCCCACGAATCACGCCCGAAAGAAATCTCTAGGTAGTCAGCTATTTATATCGCGTTAATTACTCTCGATGAAACTGATATTGGTGGGTGTGTTTAGGCGCGCTCGCCGCTGTCGTTCTGCTCTTCTTGTATCTGGCCTGTGGCGCCGGGTTATTTATGCTCTGGGAGACTCATTGGACCTTCTTCGAAGGATTTTACTTTTGTTTCGTTACGATGACTACCATTGGATTTGGCGATGTTGTTCCAAGTGGGTAAAAACACTCGGTTTTAATTACTCGACACGACGGACTGTTTATCTTTAAAATACGCAATCTTCTCTTTAATTTCTTTTGATTGCAATTTAAGTGGCTTTTCCGTATTTTACTTTATTCCTGGATAATAATCCTCATTAATATTATTATCGTATTTAATTGTCGATTGATTAATTTACAACTTTACAGCATTTTATTTCTCTCAGAAAAAAAAACTCGAATCATTAAGTAATGAAATTATTGCAATCGTTTATATTATTTACTTATAAAATTATTATTCGAATATAATGGTCAATAGACTCTTACAAATCATAGAATTATATTTAAGCCGCGCTTAATTAAAATTCAATACTTAAATAATAATGCCATAAAGTAATTGATGAATGCTATAACAATATTTTCAATTATAATTGAGTTATATAATCAACTTTTCCTTTTAAAACATTGAAAATTTTACGATTTTATATATTTCATTCTTATAAATAAATCTCTTACAATTCATAAAAACCAAGATATTTTTTTTTTTTTTTTTAAATTTCTTTTAGCACTTAATTTATAATCATGTACTTATAAGTCTTTATAATTCAACGTATCATGTAACGTAATGCTACCGTTAGAAAATAAGAAAGTATTTATTGAAGCTTTTTACATGTTTAGCCAATCCCAAATACATGTTATTCTGCACTGGTTATATTTTGGTTGGCCTTGCATTAACAAGTACAATTATTGAATTGGTGCGACGACAGTATGCTCACTCTTGGAAACGACTACAAGCTTTAAGTGGACCTCTCGCTGATACCTTACGAAAACTCGGAGAACAAGCCGGCGGAGATATGTCTGCATTACAAATGGACCTAAAGTAATCTGTTGTTCTTTTACCATATATCTCATTATTGATTAGCTTCAAAGCCAAAAAATATCGTTAATAATTCTCTCGTTCCTTGTATTAATATTTGTCGGTATAAAACATCGAGGTTTTATGTTAAAGTTGTGCTTAAAATTCTGTTGATACTGAACGAATTTTTATAGACGTGTACTGAAAGTTATATCAATGCCTCGACGAAGAAAAAGTGATACGGAAAATCATGACTTGAAAGATACCGAATGGGAAGAAGCAGTCGAAGCCATTCTTCGAGACATTACAGGTGCACAAAATCAACAAGATGCACATCCCGATGCTGGATCAAAACCGAGAAAGTCCATTGTACAAATTATCATTTATGAATCAAGTGTTTAATAGAATAATTCTTCTTCTTCTCTTTCAGCATATGTAACGAAACCGCCTTCAATTTACTGTTCAAATTCAAAAAGAAAAAAAAAGAAAAAAATATCATCTGCATTTCTGTTTCAATACTTTTATGTCGAATCACAAGAACTTAACAAAAAAAAATTAATGTTCATTTCACGTATTTAAATAACACTACGCTGTATAATTATAATACTTGTAATTATATTCATATTTAACGTAATATTTGTACATCAACTACTAATGCATAAATAAAATAGTTACCGAAAAGCTAAAAATATGAAATTTTTCTGTTAAACTTACATCCGCATATCCGTTTACCATATGAATCAATGGCATTAATAAATAGTGTTTCTGTAAAACCAAACATTAATTATGGAAATCAAACATTAATCTCAATCATTATTATTTTATTAACGAACTGACTCGTTTATAAAATAAATAATGAACGTAAATAAACTTTAAATTGTTTTTACAGTAACTTAAATATCTTTCTCAAAGCTGACAGTTTATTGGAATAAATGTTTATTAAATAAAAAATTGCTGTCTAATTGTAGTATTTTATACAAATCAATTGTACTGCTAAACCTTGCACTTGCTAAATTTAATAAAAAATTCTAAACTTCAAATAGTTACGCATGCGTAAACTGTTATTTCTATCTCGCGCATGCGCATTAGTTTAAAATTTCTCAAAGTACTTCTGGAATGCATTTTTTTATTTTTTATTTATTATTAATTTTTACTCTGTCATATTTATTGGCATGCATTATCGTTTTATGAAAGTTAAAAATGATTATTTAATTAATACGTTTAGAGATTGCATTTTTAAAAATCCCTCCAATATTCCGTTGTTAATTTAAAACCAAATATCAAGTTAAAATTATAGAGATAATACAGATATATATATATATATTTATGTGGGTGAAGAAAAAAAAGATTCTATACAGTTTTTATTAATTATTATTATTATTATTATTATTATTTCTTCAAGATATTGAGCTTTCTCCTTCTTCAGAATCTGTTGTTTAGTCTATCCCCCTCTTTTTTTATACTTGACAGTTTGCAAGGTGTAATGTAATACACGTGTTATGTTACAAAATAAAAATATATGTTACCGCATTAGTTTCACGTATTAAATAGTACATGAAGTTCTTGTATTAAAAGTCATTCAATGAGATAGGAGATACAGCTTGAATAAATCTTTATTGCAAGAGTATAGCAGCATTTAAATTTATAAAAAAATTAAATAGTATTGTTTCCAATGGATTCGTAATGTTTTGAAGGAGAACTTTCATATCTGCAGGCTACAGGTCAATTAAAGGTCATAATATTATATATTCTTGCTTACGTTAAGAAGAAAACTAGTATTTCTATTTCTTTTATGAAGGCAATTACGAAATAGATTTTTATTGCGTCGCGATCAACTAAGCGGTCATGTATGTAATATACGATAAGAACTGAAATACAGCGCGTGAAATCACATCATTTATTAAAATCAAAACGTGGAGGGATCTTTTGTGCCATTTAAATTTACCTTAAAAAATTTCGTTATCTTCCGTTGCGCGACGATCATTTATTACAATTTATTTCTTATAAGAACCGTAAGATGGTAATTTTAAAGTTTTATCAAAAGCAAAGTCTCGATTCAAATTCATTGGAACGAAAATTGGAAAATGTTAAAAGAAAAACGGGTAAAAATATTAAGGAGATCGAACTATGTTACTACATTGAAACTTCAATTACTTTGAATAATGAAGAAATCAATGTGATCAAGTGGATTTTGTGTTCACCATTCAAAGTCAACCAACTGTTGGATTCAAGTGCATTTGAAGATCTGGAAAATGTTATTGAGATTGGGCCAAAGTAAGAATGTTGTTTTTTTTTCTTCGTTTGTTTAATTTTATAAATTAATTAATTGCTAATTGTTGTTTACAATTCAATTACAGATTAAATTTTTCAACTGCATTTTCAAGTAATGCAGTGTCAATTTGTAAATCTGTACATTTAAAAAATGTTACAAGAATCGAGGTGTCTACTAGATACTTAGTTGAAGGTCTTCCTTTAAATGATGTCATAAAAAAAGAGGTAAAATATGTTTGAGAATAAATATTCACAGAGATTAATTTAGTACTAATAATAAATTTCAAGATTGCGGATGTTCTTCACGACAGAATGACTGAATGTCAGTACACAAAGCCATTAGAAACATTTGATCATGGATTTAGACCTGAGAAATGGTTTGAAGTTGACGTGATAAATTATGGGAGAAAAGCTTTAGAAGATGTGAATGTAAAGCTAGGTATTATTTTGAATCTTACAATACGTGTTAGTTTATTCTATGTTCATTTACTTTAATATTGTAAAATTTAGGCTTAGCATTCGATGAATGGGATATAGATTTTTATACAAATATATTTTTAAATAAATTAAAACGAAATCCAACGAGCGTAGAATGCTTTGATTTGGCTCAGTCAAATAGTGAACACAGTAGGCACTGGTTTTTCAAAGGTCGTATGATCATCGATGGTAAAGAAGAAGACAGATCACTTATGGATATGATCATTGATACTCAAACTACATCAAATCAAAATAATGTTATTAAGTTTAGTGATAATAGTAGTGCAATAAAGGGGTTCCAGGTCAAAACATTATGTCCTTGTGCTACCGATACAGCTAGTTTGTTTTCTATACGCAATACAAATCAGCATCTTATTTTCACTGCGGAAACGCACAATTTTCCTACTGGCATTGCTCCGTTCAGGTAATTATTTATGGATATTTATTTCATTCGATTGGCATTTGAATAATTGAAAATTTCTGCTTAGTGGAGCAACGACGGGCACTGGGGGTCGTTTAAGAGATATTCAAAGTGTTGGTCGAGGGGGCTACTACATTGCTGGAACAGCCGGTTATTGTGTAGGGAATTTATTTATCCCAGGTACGAATGAATAAACGAAATTAAATAATTGTATAAAAATAAATCTATCGAAATTATAGGATATCCATTAGACTGGGAAGGCTCTGAAGACGAAGGATGCCAGACTAATTATGGGAATATGGCAAAGCCACTTGATATATTGATCGAAGCGAGTAATGGAGCTTCTGATTATGGCAACAAATTTGGCGAGCCCGTAATATCGGGATTCGTTCGAACGTTTGGATTAAAAATGACGGGCAACGGTAATGAAGAACAATCGCGAGAATGGATAAAACCGATTATGTTCAGCGGTGGCATGGGCTCCATGGATGCATGTTTGACAGAGAAATTGCCCGCGAAACCTGGTTAATATCGATTGCTCTTGCCAATGCTCTTGCCAATGCTCTTGACGACGTAACGACGTAACAAGTCACGTAATTCACTTGATTTTCTAGGTATGCAAGTTATAAAAATTGGTGGACCCGTGTACAGAATCGGCGTTGGCGGTGGTGCTGCGAGCTCCGTCATGGTAAATTCTCCGCTTGTTAATATTGTATAATGCTCTTATTGTCGTTGTGCCACGGTAAAGGGATAATGTCCCGTAACAGGTACAAGGTGACAACAGATCCGAAATGGACTTTGCAGCCGTCCAGAGAGGCGATGCCGAAATGGAGCAGAAATTGAACCGGTTGATTCGAGCTTGCACGGAAATGGCCGACAAGAATCCAATAGTTAGTATTCACGATCAGGGGGCTGGCGGAAACGGTAAACGAAACGAAGGCGGTGCTATGCTACGTGAATCGTAAGCTGAGCTTCGAATCTAAGCCCTGAATATCCCTTGTCGCGCAGGTAATGTACTGAAAGAGCTGGTGGAGCCGGCCGGGGCAGTCGTGTTCTCGAAAAGGTTCGAGCTCGGCGACCCGAGCATAAGCTCGTTGGAGCTGTGGGGCGCCGAGTACCAGGAAAACGACGCGATCCTCTGCGACAAGGAAAGCGTTTGTACTCTAGGAAAGATCGCGGCACGTGAGAAATGCCCGATCAACTACGTAGGTACCGTGACGGGCAACGGCAAGATCATCCTCTCCGAAGACGAGGACTGCGACCCAACGAAATACATGGACAGGACGGAGCGCGTGTCGGAGCAGCGTCACCCCGTCGACTTGGACTTGGAGCTCGTCCTTGGGAAAATGCCTCGTAAGGTGTGTCGTCGTATGAAAGATCGACTGTGAGAGAGAGAGAGAGGGGGGGAGGGAGATCTACCAAGGTAAACTAACGACCAGTGACATTTCTGCTCGTTGCAGAGCTTCGAGCTTCAAGTGATCAAGACGGTCCTGTACCCGATGCCCGATACGTCGAGCCTGAGCATCCTCGGGTCGTTAGATTTGGTTCTGCGATTACCCTCGGTGGCAAGTAAGCGCTACCTAACGAACAAAGTCGACCGATGCGTAACCGGCCTCGTGGCGCAGCAGCAATGCGTCGGTCCACTTCATACGCCCCTGGCCGACGTAGCGGTCGTTGGAATTTCTCATTTCAGTCAGGTGAGCTGCTCCAGCTCTCTTCTAAAAAATCCTAGCCTTTTATAATCCAATGCTAATAAAAGTAATGCGGGGCCAGGTCGGCATCGCCAGCTCAATAGGTGAACAACCGATCAAGGGACTTTTGGATCCGGGTGCAGGGGCCAGGATGACCGTCGCCGAAGCTCTAACGAATCTCGTCTTCGCTCACATCACCGAACTCGAAGTAAGTCAGCCCGGCCATTACGATTACTGTCCACGATATGAACGCTGCCGTCATTTGCCCCCAAGGACGTCAAGTGCAGCGGGAACTGGATGTGGCCGGCCAAAATGCCAGGGGAAGGTGCGGCTCTTTACGAGGCCTGCAGGGCCATGTGCGGCATTATGAAGGAACTCGGTATAGCCGTGGACGGTGGCAAGGACTCCCTGAGCATGGTGGCGCGCAACTCCCGGGGCGAAGCTGTCAAGGCACCCGGAGCCCTCGTCGTCTCCTGCTACGCCCCCTGTCCCGACATAAACCAAGTACGCGTATGCCAGTATATACCAGTATAAACCAGTCCAATGATCAATCTGGACTCTGGCCCAGTGCCAATATTAACGATCCGTCGATTGGAATCGCCATCAAATTAGGTCGTCACTCCGGATCTAAAAGGTCCTTCCATGGCTGAAGAGAGCACCCTGATTCTCGTGGACCTCTCGGCTGGGAAAAGTCGCTTGGGCGGCACGGCCTTCGCCCAAGTTTACAGACAATTGGCCGACACGGTCGTCGACGTCGAGGATCCCCTGGCGTTAAAGAACGCGTTCAAGGCCACGCAAGATCTGATCAAAGGTACGGAGTCTTGTCTTTCTACTGGCCAATGGCCGTCGTATGTCTTAAAATCCACGACTTTGGACATGGGCAGATGGTAAGGTGTTGGCGGGCCACGATATCAGCGACGGCGGACTCGTGACTTGTATCCTTGAGATGAGTTTCGCCGGGATCTCCGGGGTGATTGTAGATCTGAAGCACAAGTCGGGCTCGCCGATCGACATCCTATTTGCCGAAGAGGTCGGCTGGATTTTAGAGGTGCGCGACGACGATGTCGGCCACGTCTTTGATGTCTTTAGACACCACGGAGCACCCGTCGTTCACGTTATCGGGAAACCCATGGGTTTCGGCTCCGAATCAACGGTGGGCTTTACGAATTTTTCCTCCCTACCTCCTCGTGGGCTATTTATTCTCTTCCCGGTAATGTTCCTAATGCCCTCTGTTTTATCACCAGATACGCATATCCGTCAACGGCGTGCACGTGTTCGATGAGAGCGTCACCGTCGGCCAGTTGATGTCGACCTGGGAAGAAACGAGTTACCGGCTGGATCTCCGTCAAACCAATGCGAAATGTGCGAGAGAGGAATACGAGAACTTGGGGCGCAGAACGAGTCCGGCATACAAGCTTACCTTCGATCCCGACCACATAACTACGGCCTTGAGACCAAACCGTGAGCACCCTGTGCCGCTACACGTCGGCCCTTTACTTATAAGTTTATTTGTTTGTTGTCGTCTTTTTTCTTTCTTTAGCGAGGGTACCGGTGGTGGCAGTCTTACGCGAAGAGGGGACCAACGGGGACCGAGAAATGGCGGCTTCCTTGTTCCAAGCTGGATTCGAGGTTTGGGACGTGACGATGCAGGATCTGTTGCGCGGCGAAATCACGTTGGACAAATTCTCGGGCATCGTATTCCCCGGAGGCTTTAGTTACGCCGGTAATTGAACGAACGGCTCGAGCCACTGGCAATACACGTCTTACGTTGGCGTAATCGTCCCGTCGTTTTCTAGATGTTTTTGGCGCGGCCAAGGGATGGGCAGCGGGCCTATTGTTCAATCCCTCGTTGCGGAAGCAATTGCGGGAATTCGTAGTGCGGCCAAACACCTTCAGCCTGGGAGTGTGCAACGGCTGCCAATTAATGAGTTTATTAGGATGGATAGGGAACGACCCTATCAACCCCAATGACGGTTAAAACGCTTTGTACTAGCCGATGAATCGCTGAATCCGCGTCATCTGCGCGGAGCAATTTTCTAACAATAACGAACATAACGAATTGATTTTAGGTAAAGCGAATGTTGTTTTGCGCGAGAACGATTCGGAGCGCTTCGAGTGCCGGTGGAGTACCGTCGTCATTGAAAAGTCACCGGCAATTATGCTTCGTGGGATGGAAGGGAGCGTATTGGGCGTGTGGGTCGCCCATAAGGAAGGGAAGTTCACTTTCCGGAGCGGTGACGTTCTTGATGAACTTAAGACGCGGAACTGCATCGCGCTCAAATACGCCGACGACCAAGGTATCCCGACTGAAAGGTATCCACTTGAATCCGAATGGCAGCGTCGGTACGTTACGAGAAGTTTCGCACTATTTTCTCTATTATTTTACCTTATAGTCATCGAGACCTAGTTTTAATGCTTTTTTTAACATCTAACGTCTTCAGAGGGAATCGCAGCCGTATGTTCTCCGGACGGTCGTCATTTGGCGATGATGCCACACCCTGAAAGATGTACTCAAGCTTGGCAATTGCCATGGGTGCCTGGCAATTGGAAATACAAATCTTCGCCGTGGAAAAGAATTTTCGAAAATGCCTATAATTGGTGTTTATCTTTCGAATAAATGTCTTAACGTTCTTCTTTTTTCTGTTTTCTTTCTTATTTTTTTTTTTAATCGAGGCGAATTTCGCACACATATCCGTTAGTCAACAAATTTTTTATGGAATATATATATATATATATTTGTATATTTTTTTATACATTAAACTCTTAAAAGATAAGTTATTTTTATAAAAACTTTTTAACACGCCTTAATAATATACAATAATTACATCTCTTAACTCAAAGTTAGCTTCGAACTAAATTTGTATCGTTAAATATATTATATGTACACACACGTATTGTAATGCATGAAAAAAAAAAAAAAAAATTAAATAAAAATTCGTAACGTCTCGTTTACTAATTTTGCCAAAGCCGTAAGATTTTATCCTTCCCCCCCGAGGCAACTCTGATACCATCTGGTGCCCAATCGACGGCATAAATCTCATCTCCGTGACCTGGCAAATCTTGGCTCAATTGCTTCGTCTTCATACTCCAAACTAAAAAGAACGTTTACGAATAATTTACTGAGCCCCTCGTCCCTTTCAACTACGAATCCTCCTTACCTTTCAAGGTCGAATCGGCGCTTCCGCTCACTAGAAGCCGGGAGTCTGCACTCCAGGCGATCGAGTACACCGCCTGTACGTGTCCTCTTAAAGAGGAAATGTATTTACCGGTATTGGCATCCCAGAGCTTTATGGATTTGTCAAAGGATGCGGACGCGATCATTCTTCCATTTGGCGAAAATTTAACGTCGTTTATTAGTTGCTGGTGACCCGTCATTCGCGCTTTAAATTCAAAGAAATATACGTATATTTGATGTAATTAATCCCTTGGCATTGATTGATAACGACATACCGATTGGTTTCTTCTCCTTTTCTGGTTTCCATAAAAATAGGGTAAAGTCATCTGAGCCGGATACGAGTTTTTCTTCGCCAAGAGCTTCGTACTGTTGTAAAGCATAATCCTTGGGGCTGACATTATCTTCTGCGGGTAGAATAGAAAATGATCCTACTCGAAGAACGTAATCGACGTTCAGGGCTAAGGTATTGATCCAGTGAGCATGACCTTCTAATGTTCTACAAAGAACACCCTAAAATTTAAATGACATTTACGTGGGTTTGATATTGAGAGTTAAGAAAATCATGAGCTTGTCATTAAAGGTAAAAAATTACGTCTTCGGCTCTCCAAACTTTGATCGTCCTGTCCTGAGATCCTGAATAAATTAGTCCTCTACCTCCCCATTTAACACTCGTAATACTCTTGGTATGACCAGCTAATACTAATAAAGTTTTACCCAACTTGGTGTCCCAAATTCTTAAATCTGCATCTTTAGAGGCACTGACAAGTTTTCGACACTCTGAATTCTGATGGTACGGTTCCCACGATAGGGCCGTTATCCACATTTTGTGTCCTACCATGTCTTTAACTAATTGCTTTCCGGTATCAGAATCCCAAAGAATAATTCTTCCATTTTTACAGGCCGAAGCAAGTTTGGTGCCACAGGGTGACCAAGCCAGACATAGAACCCAGTGCTTGTGTCCCTCGCACACGTTCCTTGGAGTTTGCGTATGTATATCCCATAATCTGACGGTGGTGTCGCCCGAGCCACTGGCCAATACCCCTCCGTTTGGTGAAAATGCAACTGCCACGACCGCCTCTCTGTGACCTAAATAAAAATAATACACTCTTATTAATGTGCACGAAACGTAAATTGGTTTAAAAATTGGGGCTAAAGTCGTACCCTCTAGAGTGCCGGTGCATCGGGTCACGGCTCTAACTTGAAAAATCGCTTGGGGCTGGTAAACGATTTCAACGACATTTTCACTGGTATTGAAATCCTTGACGTTCTCCTCTAAGGATTGGGAAACTTGCACGTCGTCGATAAAGAATGCAAAGGGTACGGGATCGTCTTGGCCCAATAACGCATTGACGATCAGTTGTAATTTGTCGACGGTGATATTTACCGGCAAATCGAGAAGACCACCCGGCAAAACGTCCCCGGTGTCCGATTTGAATCGCGAGAGAACCCTCTTCACCTCATCCGTTGAGCTCCCGCTGTCACCCTCGACCTGCATCCTCTACGATCTTTTAAATCCTCGAGCCTATAAAAAAAAACACGTCCTCCTCGGCTTGTCACGCGCGTAAACAATCATAACCTAAAATCGCGCACGTGACTCAATGATGCACGAGTGCGGTCCTCCACTAGTACGATCCTAAGTCGAATTAAATCGACCCGGCTTACATACTTCCTTCCTTCCTTCCTACCTTTTATCCCCGTTTCCTACAAACGGGAGATATTTAATTGCGAACAATTTGCTTTTAATACTGATGATAAAGTTATTCGCTTCGATGAATGGTGAGCGGTGAATGGTTGAATGGTGTATCCAGTACGCCGATGCATTAAGCAGCGGAGTAAACAAAACACCTGATTTACTCAGCCACGCGGTTCGTCGGTAAAAAAAAGAAAGGAATAATATAACCTGTAATTAGGTTTTTAATAGAGATGAACAGCCTCTTAAATTAAGATCTCTGTACTGTATTGTATTATTAGGCATTCGTTGCAATCATGGCCAAGATGAATCAAGGTAATGCTTTTACGTCGTATAGAATCACACGAGTCTGTAATTATATTGACATTTGTAAGTAAGGTTTATTTGATTTTCGATTCGCAGGAAGGGACAATCATAGAAATAAATTAAGCCGTGTATATAAATTTAAAAAAAGAACTGGTAAAATAGTTAAGCAAAAAGATAAAGATGATGGGGAAAGCCTAATTAAGAAAGCTAGAATTATCATTCGTAATCTATCTTTTAAAGTAAGTATTGAAGTGTTGTTGGTATTTACAAATTCGTTTCTTATTACTAATATAAAAAAATCGTACGTGTCTAGACGACGGAGAAAAATATTGAACAGCTTTATGGGCCTTTTGGACAAATCGAGGAAATCAAACTGTTAAAGCGACCCGATGGAACATTAGTAGGATGTGGATTTGTTCAATTTAAAAATATAAACGATGCTTCTAAAGCTATTTTTAAAACAAATAAAACGGAATTCTTAGGTAAACACACGCATAAATATACATAAGATACATATCGTTAAATTAATTTTACCCTATCAAGTAATATTTAAATTCCTTTGTTAGGTCGTACCATAAGTTGCGAATGGTCAATCCCTAAGTCACAGTTTGTTGAAAATTTAAAAAAAGCACAAACAAATGAAGATATCGTAGACGATAATACAAAAGACTTAAGGGAGAATAATAACTTACCTAAAAGTAAAACAAAATCATGGAAGAAAAATGAGATTTCAAAGGCAGAGTTAAGGAAAATGCAAAAATTGAAAAAAAGAAAAAAACGGGCAAGAATCATAATTAGAAATTTGCCTTTTACAGTTACCGAAGACAGTATAAGAGAAAATTTTTTGAAATACGGTACCATAGAAGAAGTGACAGCTTTAAAAAAACCAGACGGCACTTGGACTGGCTGTTGCTTTTTGCAATACGAGCGTGTTCAGAGCGCGGCTCAAGCCATGCATTATGAAAACGGAAGGACTTTTGAGGGCAGAACCATGGTCGTCGATTGGGCCCTTCCAAAAGACAAATTCCAAAAGTCTAATGAGTCTAATAGTAACTCCGAAGTAAAAGAGGAGAGCGACGTCGAGGTAATGAGTGAGAAAAAAGAGGAGAGCAAGGTAAACGCTGTCGATGAAATACACATTAAAGAAGAAAATCTTAGCGACGAAGGTGATATGAAAGAGGAAATCAGCAGCTTACGGGATGACGAAGAGAACGACGATAGTGATGGCGATAATGATCCACTTAGCAGCTCCGACGACGATCACGACGATAGTGTAGACGATAAAGATAAGGTGAAATTAGAATTGGATGAAAAATCCGAGACTTTGCATCCACGACGTGTTTCTAATGACGTAAGCGAGGGCAAGACCGTTTTTATAAAAAATGTTCCATTCTCTGCAACAAACGACGATCTGAAGGAGTGCATGCAACAATTCGGACCGGTTTACTATGCCTTAATATGCATTGATCAACTGACGGAGCATTCGAAAGGAACTGCATTCGTTAAATTTAGAGTAATTGTTTTTATTATCGTTGTTGTTGCTGTTGTTGTTATTGCTGCTGTTGCTTTTTCTATTTGCAATGGTAAAGCGAGTAGTCGATGGTAGCACTCGGTGAAATAATATCTTATATTTTTTAGAATGTCGAGGATGCGGAGAAATGCTTAGCCGCCGGTACGGAGCTGAAATTACACGATCAAATCTTAGATCCGCACAAGGCGCTGCATAGAAATGAAGTAAAAATGAAAGCCGAAGAAAAAAAGAAGGTCGTTAAGGATTCGAGAAATCTTTATCTTGTGAAGGAGGGAGGTAAATAATTAAATTTAACATTTGCTCGTATATAACATTAATCCGTCGGCTGAACGTGTCGCGTAAGCAGTTTTTAACTTTAGTCAGTGAGTGATCTCCAACGCGTGATTATACGTTAAATCTTAGAAAATCCAATTTTTATAACGTGCATTGTAAAAGGATGAAATTTGCGAGGAAAGTAAAGAAGCCGGCGATTTCATGTTTAAAAGAACGGTAAGCACTGTCTTGTTAGACGGTTTCGGTAACGATCCAAATCTAGATGCCTCGATTATCCAAGACTCGATATCGATCGATCCAACGGTCCATGATTTTGCCGAGATATTATAAGGAAGCCAGGAAAGAAGGATATAAGTGCGAATCGTACACGTTGATCCATATAAAGAGTGACGGGTGCATGTAATAATAATAATAATAATAATAATAATAAATAAAAAAAAAAAAAAAAAAATCCTTCCCGCAGTGATCCTCGCTGCCTCGGCGGCTGCCCAGGACGTCTCCGCCGCGGACATGGCGCGACGGCTGCAGCTCGAGCAATGGAAATCGCAAATGTTGCGAAACCTGAATATGTTCGTGTCGAGAGTACGCTTAGTCATACATAATTTGCCGGAAAGCACTGACGACGCCAAGCTACGGCAGCTATTTAAAAATCACAGCAGCTCCAAGGCGGTCATTACCGAGGTAAAGAAACTTTACGACTCCTAATAAAATGCTAATGCTCTGCCTTCTTCGGTCGATCCTAGGACCGACTTGCCGCCTCGCCCGGCTTATCCTCCCCCCACCCACCTACCTTCTCCCAGTACCCGGTGCAATCGTCCGTCTGGATCAAAGCTTCGATCTATCCCGCCCTCTCTCTCTCTCTCTCTCTCTCTCTCTCTCTATCTCTCTATCAGCCGCCCCCGATCTTTAGACTCTTCTCCGAGCAGCGGAGAGAATTCGCGGAACTTTGAAGCGGAGGAAGAGGACACCTTCCCCGAACCCGACCAAATAACGTCCTAGTACACAATAATTACGAGGCGTAACGGCATCTCCGACGTTTAATGGGACCATTGGGTTAAGTGTTTGCTTTAGAAATGGGCGCGAGTTTAAGGTAAACCTCAGCCCTTGATCCTTAAGTGACCGTCGACTGAACGTTCTTTGCCCAGGATCATTTACTTTAATCTTGACCTTTTACGCTCGGCCTCGGAGATCCTCGTCGCTTCTTCTGCCTAAATCAAATATCTATATATATATATATATATACGTATACGTATACGTATACGCTACTCGATTCTTTTGCCTCGTGGCGGTAGAAAGTAATTTTTCATAACTCGCGCGTACGTAGGATAACCGAGATAAAGGAAATCCCACGTATTGTTATGCTCGCTCGTAATCGCTCGGAAGTAAATATTCAAAAAGTTTTTTAACACGGGATCGCCATTGAGGCAATCTTCGTAATATCTTCGTAAGGGTCTCGATAACGAGAAAGAACTCGCCGCATTGTAAGTTCATTGGCATTATAATAACGCTTCTAAGGACTCGGGGCTGAGATGTATATTAGAAAACCATTAGGTAAGTCGTAATCAAGTGTCGAAGGTGACATTTGATGTACGGATAAACGACAATGCCGATTAACGTTATCGGGATGTTGACATCGCTTGTCCCAGAGGATGTTTTATTGTATAGCCAATGTGGCCTCGAGACGCACATTACGTCGATGGACTCATTATATTGACGGAGGGGTTATTGGGGTGGGTGAGTCGGGGTGAGTCGGGGAGGGGAGTCGGTGATGGATTATCTAGCGAATTTATCTTTTGCAGGCTCGGGTGATGCGTGACCTGAAGAACGTGGACGCTAATAAGGTCGGCAAGTCCAAGGAGTACGGATTCGTGTCCTTCACTACCCACGAGGATGCCCTCCAGGCGCTCAGGAGTCTCAACAACAATCCAAACATTTTCTCGAAAGCCAAGGTCCGTAGACAAATCAGCAAATATTTAACCGAGGACGTGCTAACGTTCTAACTATTTGCCGTATTCTTTCCTTTTTATTGTACGTCTCCCCCATCACTAATTGTCTCTATACATATTAGTAAAGCCATCGAAACAGCATCCCGACCCGGGCCATTAATCACCCAAACTAAACTTAACTCCCACTCTACGCCTCTTAAACTTTCCCGTCGTCGTTGTTGTGGTTGTTGTTGTTGTTGTTGTTGTCGTTGTCACCATTGATGTTAGAATTACTATTGGTCCGAGGCTCGTAAGGAAGAGCCGAAATTTCTTATACGACCGGGTGGTGCGCGTCGAATTAATTAAGATTACGCATTACAATGTAACGTTACTTTGAAACTCGAGACCTTTCATTCGAACAAACTTTTTATTTATAAATAAAAAGTGACGTTTGTCATCGCGTCGTTATAAAAGGGAAATTTTCTTTCGTATAAGCTGTAATTGAATTGTATTGTTACGCACTAATTGCACTTTCTAATTGTATAATTACGGCTCATAATAACAATTACCGTCTAGCGCACATCAAAGTTACGCGTGCATTTGTAAACGTATTATTTATAAAGAGAGAGAGAGAGAGAGAGAGAGAATGACCGAGGATTGGTGAGTCAACTACAATCTACAATTGAATTGGGTATAATTATAATTAAAACTAGTCCCGCTTCTTCTCCGGCTTCGGAATTAAGAAAGTCCTTTTAGTATCCGAGTGTAAACCACTTATTTTGCGGACGATAAATATTTTAAAGTCTCTTATGTTTATCTGCGAAAATTGAAGGAAAATGAAAGCCATTCTAATGGAAATGAAAGGAAGATTTATTGCGTCTACGCGTGTCCATTAATACGGTATTCAAGGTGTAGAACATTAATGGAACGGAAAAATCCAAACGGCTACCGTCGATCGTCCGTGTAAATCTCGTAAACGATCCTCTTTTACTTTTCTTTCTTTTTCTCTTATTATTTTTATATTTATTAATTTGCTGCTGTTGTTGTTGTTGTTGTTGCTGCTGCTGCTGCCGCTGCTGCTACTACTCTCAGAGGCCGATAGTAGCGTTCTCCATAGAAAATCGAGTAATGGTGAACGCGAAGAAGAGGCGAATCGAAAAGAGTCGACAAAACAACCCCATTTACACGAACAGGAAGCGACAGGAGGGCGGTAAGGAGGAGGTGGCGAGCGGCGACGTGAAGGGAAGCAAAGAGGGCGCGAAGCGACGGAAACCAATGGACCGGAAGCTGGGAAAGGGGAAGAAGAAGAGGGTAGAGGAGAAGGATGCGGGGGGTGAGGAAGTTGGCGCGAAGGCGTTCGTCGGTACAGCTGGCAAGGCCGGAGTCACCAGGATGAACGGCAAGTTCTTCCTGAAGAAACAGGCGAAGCTGCACATCGAGAGGATTAAGGAGAGAAAGAAGCAGACGAAGAGCGCGAGGCAATTCACGATGAGGAAGAAGGAAGAGGCTCTGAATAAAAGGGAGGCCAAGGTACGTAAGCGGGTTTTTATTACCGAATTAAGGGCTTGGCCGGCGATCGTTTGATTTTTTTTTTCCCCGTTTCACTTGTACTTGCAGCCGAGGCAGGGCAGTCGAAGGCCCAGCACCGACGAGATCAACTTCAACAGGATCGTCAAGAATTACAAGAGCGAACTGTCCTCGACCGCGAAGCCCAAGACCAAGTGGTACGAGGCTTGAGTGAGACTTGAGGAGGGGGAGAAATACTTACTATGTAGCTGAAATGAAAAAAAAAATAAAAAATAAATAAAATAAAATAAAATAAAATAAAAACGACGAAGCGAAACGATTTGGGCAGAGTGCAGAGTTTACATTTGGGTTTGTCATTGGGAACGTTGACCCGGAAGGGGATAAAGCTCGAGGTACTCGAGGTACTCGAGGCAAATATTGAATAAAAATTAAATTAAATAAAGAAAAAAAAAAGAAAGAAAGAAAAGAAACCGAGAGTTTTGAGTCCCCGTGGGTTTTCCTCCTCCAGCTCGGTCGGACTTTCCCACCTCGACGCGTCTCGGCGCGCTTGCGCCGAGACCGAGTGCCGCGGGCTCGCGGGGGCTCGCGGGTGCTCGCGGGGCCTCGCGGGGACTAGTCTGCCCCTCCCCCAACAGACGAAACGACGGCGAACCTCAGAAGTACGTTATCAACTAATAGCGCTGGTTTTGAATAATTCGCCTCCTCGACTCGGGCCCGAGCTACCGATTCCCCATTTTTCTCTCCTCCGGCTAAGGTCCGCGTCGACGAGGACCGCGCGAACGAGCCTGCCAACCGCGTCCTCTCAGTGAAGTGAACTCCTGTTGTGCCTGCGTTCCTCCATCCCCCTTTACTTTTTTTCCTCTCTTTTTTTCTTTTTTTCTTTTTTTCCCTTTGTTTTCCTTTGTTTTTACCCCTTGCAATAATACATAAGACGAGGCGAGCAACAGGTAAACTCTTAACTTTTATTTTCTTTCTTATTATTACGTGAATTCGGTGCGCTTACCTCACCTCCTCGATCATCCTTCCGATCCTCTCCTCTCCTCTCCGGCCTCGACTCTATAAATCCTTGCCTATATTCTAATCAAGAGCGCACCCCTCGTCAACTAATTTTCCTCGTGTAAAGCGCGTAATTAAATATTTAACGAATTCCGAGATTATCTTTAAACCCGCGAATCTTAATAATTACCTCTTACGTATTAGATATTAATCGCGAATGGTGCTTTGTTACTGCAAATTTATAGAATAATAATGGGGTCATTTTTCATATCAACGAATATCAAGGAACGTTAAAAAATGTAAAAATTCGTGGCCACTTGCATGCAACTTGCGTACGGGAACTTATGTAAGCAATATGCTTTCGACGATTTATTGCTTTGTTAAAGAACAACAACAACAATAATAATAACAATAAAGTTTTAAAAACGGAATTTCCCGATTTCGTTGTAATAGACAGATAATAGGAATCGTAGTACAACGAAGCCTTGATCGCGCGTCACCTTTACTCGAAGAACAATCGGCGTAACGACGAAATTGCTCTTGGTTTAAGGGTTGGAGGGGGGGGAGAGGGGGAAGAAAGAAAGAAGAAAAAAACGAGTCCCAAACTCCTCGTTAAAACTGGATCGCGATCTGTTGCGGCAACGGCCAACGAAAGCCTATGGCTATGGCGATGAAAATACATAGACGTTCGATTTTTGATAATATCGTCGTCCAGAGCAAAGATAATATATATTTAGACATGGAAGAGTGATCGCACATTTTTTATAAAAGAATATCGAACGCGTACAATGGGGCGTAATACGTATACGGGCCTATCGAGGCTCGGAATTTCGCTTTCACTCGCGAAATTCATAGTAATAAACAGCAGCAAAGCGTTTACCCGAATGTAAAATTGCTCCTCTACGAGGCGGCGGCGTAGGCGGAGGGGTGGCGGAGGGGGGGAGGGGGGACGGACGGACGCGGTAGTAGATAACGCGTTTGGTTTCCGTAGGGAAGAAATCGCGCAAAGGATCGCGCCCCCGATTTCCCGCTCCGTGGATCCCGGAGGAGCGTTTCACTCGATATAAATTACGTTATAATTGGTCCGAATTGGTTTTTGCCAGCCCGTATTATGCAAGCCAACTCAAATATTACGGCTCGGCCGACATAACCGTAGCATTGCATTGTAATTACCGTAACGGGTGACGGGCGGCCAGAGGAAAGTGAAAGGGCGGAGGCGCGTCGTTATCCGAATTAAAATCTGATCGGCGTAGCCTCGATCCGAGCCCGACCCACCCTTAACATCTCCCTCCCTCCCGCGGCCCCGCCCCGCCATCTACGCGAAGACCGTCGGAGGGAAGTAAGCGGCTGAACAATAAACGAAACGGCGAGGACGGCGAGGACGGGGAGAACGTTACACGGGATTCCCTGCCACGCCGTCTACAGCCGTGGAACGTGGGCAGCGCGTGGGGCGCGGGGGCGGGGGGGCTGGGAGCGCCGGATAAATAGATTTATTAAATCTCGGCAAAGCTTACTCGCCGCTAACGGGTTTTCGTATACGCAACAAAGTATCTCCGTGTCGACGTCCGTCTAGGCCGTAAGCAATGCCGAGACTCGGGGGAGGGGGGAGGGATATTAATTCATATTACGCGATAATGACGAGAAAGCCAATTGGATTTATGCAATGCGCGTTATTGCGCGAGTTGGCGTTTCGCTATGATTATGGCCGTTCAGACGAGACTCGCTGCCCTCGATCAATTACGTCGATCCCGTCCGCGGATGAATTCCAATTGAATTCAAGCTGGCCACCCTCCGGCGGTGAAGTGGGGGGGGGGGGGGGGTTATTGGGGGATCGAGGGGGCTGGCTGGATGGCTGGCTGACTGGCTTCTCCGGTCCGTGGGTCAGGTGAAAGCCACCATTACGCATCCTTATAAGTCAAATGAGTAAATACAACGATTCATAAGTTATTCGGAAGTTAGCGAATCTTTAGAATAAGAGTGTCCGCTCCTGCCCAGCCAATAACCTTTTGCCAAGCGCGTTTTCTAATAATATACAGCCTACGGATAACAACTCGTTTAATGTTCATTTTTTTTTCTTTTTTTTCTTTTTTTTTTTTTTTATTTGCAAAAACGTAACGTCTCCCTAAAGAATTTGCATTGATGATGAACGACGGCTCGGGCAAACGTATTGTTTTCAATCTCGTTCCTTACGAATTGTAATAATAATAAATGATAATTATGATAACGAGACGACGAGGACGACGACGGCGGCGACGGAGTAGACGATAAAACGGAGATAGATCATCGATCGCGCAGATTAGGAAGTTACGGGGACGCCGTCAAAAGTCGCGGTTATGCAAATGGGATGGTAAAGCCGAGTCTTCGGGTAAGGTTGCAAAACATCCGGGGCCCCGGTGGCGAGGATGTAGAACGAGGAGTCGCCCGGACAATTGGCCTATTAGAGCGTCCGGGCTTCCCGGCATCGGGCATCGGCGCAATGAAAAATACGGGCATTGCGCATTCTAGGCGCGTCCGGGCGTATATTCCGAAAAAGATAAGCAGAAGAAGAAGAAGAAGAAAAAAGTAGAAAATAAATAAATCTCGTTTAACATTCAATTAGCGGCGCGCGCGACCGGTGCCACATCTGCCTTTGGTGCCGCCGAGCCGACGAGCACGAGGATGTTGTTGAAGCGGGCGATGGAGACGCTGGCGACCGAGGTCGGCCGGATTAGGCCTTACGCCGAAATACCAGGACCAACACCCATACCATTCTTGGGCAACACCTGGAGATTTATACCCTTCATCGGTAATGTCTCACGTATACTACGTACTTAAGGGCCGGTGTGGGGGGGGGCGCTTAAGCCACCGACGAGGAGAGAAAGAGAGAGAGAGAGAGAGAGAGAGAGAGTGTGCGTGTTTGAAAACTTTAACGCGTTTTAAGAAGCTGCGGAACTGGAGCATTTGTCCTAACGATTGCCTGTGGATTATTACGTCTGGCAGGCTGCCTAACTTAAGGGTTAGTCTGAGGGGGGGGCTACTGGAGAAGGGGCCTAACTCACGCTCCACGTTAACGATTAGAAAAATTACTCGTTCGCATGCTCTTATTAACAAGTCACGCTCACAGGGTGTGTTGAGGGATGGATGGATGATGGATGGATGGAGGGAGGGAGGGAGTGAGGGAGGCGGGGTAAGGCCTCTACTCGTTAATTTTATTGCTACACGTGCGCGCTGCCTGATTAATAGCAGGGCAATAAATAATCGCAGCGGCAATATGCGAAGGCGAGAAGGAGAGGGGGGAAAAAATGAATTATTCGAAGGTCAATAATGTCCTTAAATTTGCGCGTCGACATTCGATCGGCTAAGCAAATCTCAGAATTTCGAAAAAAATATATACGATAACGACTTGCTTGAAAACGACTTACTTTTTGTGGACTGCATCGGGCCTCGACGAGTCGTGAGCGCGCGCGCGCGCGCGCGTACCGTCAATTCTCTTCGGCTTTCTACAAATTTTTTCGTACATTAAATTACTTGCATATTCATGCACGCGATAGCCATCGTTCTGCTATCGCGTCTATTACTAAAACAAGAAGATAAAGATAAAGAAAAAGGAAAAAGGAAAAAGAAGATAATAATAAAAGATTGGCGTAACGAGATAACGTTTACTTATGTAATATAAAGTATTTGTTATTAATGATCGCGTAAATGGAGCGCCAAGGCCAATAATACGTTATTACAACGCTTAATTATAATTATAATAACGCGTAGATATATGGAGTGCGAGGAGTGGGTTGTAATTCATCTGGAGTAACGCTTATAAATAATATCGGACGCTACCATTCACATCGGCTGTTTACCAATGTGTTTTCACTTCAATTGTCGCCTTTTATCAGCGGAGCAGTTTGCCCCGGGCCCAGGTAAACGGCACCGAGTCATTCGGACGATACACGTGCTGCGGCGAATGCTGCCCATAACTATTAACTACGGCTCGGAGCGTACCGTACCGTGCTCGGCTCGACTCAAAGGCCCCGGGGACTCAAAATTTACAGCGGCTCCACCTCCTCCTCCTACTCCACCGCCGCCGCCATTCTTTTTCTCACGTTCCGGTTGGCTCGTATGCGGACTCGGGTGCCTGGGAGCGAGCGCGCGCATCGACATGGCCCCGTGACAAATACAACTCCTGAGAAAGTGAAAACCCGGAATAAAATCGGCGACCCCATACGGGCATTCGTATTCGCGCGCTCGATGCGTAAAAAAAAACCCATCGTTACGGTATACGTTATTTAGCTGAGAGAGGAGAGAGGAGAGCGGCGAACCTACGATCCGATGCGATAAAACAAAGAGTCGGGAGGATCCTTACGTTATTTCATCTATACGATATCTGATGGAACGTACCGCTCGGAACATTCATTATTATACTTAACCGCGTCTTTATTGGCTGAACGGCAAATCGTTTGTCCCGGCCTGATTTATTTTGATAGACGGCAGAAGCGATCCCTCGACTAATTTTACGACTACCAGATAGTTAAGCCAGGAATTTTATATATTTATTGCGGCTGGGGGGGAGGGAGGGGGCGAGGCTTGCTTACGAAACCGCTCTATTACGTCGATTAATTACCCTTTACTCGCGTCGATTCCCGGACACGTGAAATATAAAGTAAGCATTGAGCGAATATCGTGTACGGAAGATCGAAGAAACGTAGCGATGGATAAACTGTCGCGATTGTTATTATTACGAGTCAGTCGTATTGGCCTGTACTGAAAATGAAATTTAAATGCGTATATAAAGTTAATTGGTAGTTTTCTCCGTGCCGCGGAAATTAATAAATAAATAAATAAATAAATAAATAAAGATGGGATTTGTTTCCTGGCTGGGAATCTTAAGCCGCTCCTCGGCTGTCGGATCGATAACACCACCGCCGAACTAACCCCGAAGCCGGGCAATAAAAAACAAAAAAACAAAAAGATAAACAAACGCTTAGGGGGGGATGCAAGAAAGTAGTATCGAGAAAGTAGATACTAATACTCTGTAATGTTATTGCCTGCGTCCCGCTCCACCCCACCCATCCACCGACTCACCGACGTACAGGTGACTTCAAGATCCACGAGGTCGACAAGGTGTCGAAGAGGCTGCACGAGGAGTACGGGGACATCGTTAAGGTCGAGGGTCTGCTGAATCGGCCGGACATGGTCTTCGTGTACGACGCGGACGAGATCGAGAGGATTTTCCGTCAGGAGGAGCGAATGCCCCACAGGCCGAAGATGCCCTCCCTCGACTACTACAAGCACGTCCTGCGCAAGGACATCTTCAACGAGAATCCCGGCGTCATCGCCGTGTAAGTCCCAGGGCGTTCCTTAAAAACTTGGCGCAATTCATGCACCAGCGCGCCTATAAACTAATACATTAAATACGAATCGCTTGGCGTTTTAGCTCCGGGACCTATTATTCTATTTATTATTCTATTTATCGTTCGAACGCTAAATCGAACGTCGGCGCCCTTCTTTCCTCCCTGTCTTTCTTTCTTTCTATCTAATTTAAAATATCTAATCGTTCCAATCGTTCTAATCGAGCGTTGAATTCTTTTTCTTTTCTTTTGTGTGTATGTGTGTGTGGTTTTTTATTTTCTTTTCTTTAATCTTTCTTTTTTTATTTTTGTACCTGTTTCTGCACTGTTGTACTGCCGACGGGCTGTATTTATCAAGGCTAAAATCGTTGTCGGGGTATTAGAACATAAAATTTACAAGCAAAAAACCGGCAATTACCACGGTATGTCGACCGATAATTAAATAAATCAATAAAAAAAAAAAAGAAAAAAAGATCTATTTAAATTCCTTGACAGGGAATGATCTAATTTTATTTGGATTCGTTTTTGTTTGTGTCTTTTGTTCTGTTTTTGTTCTGTTTTTTTTTCTGTTGCTCTACAATTACCTCGTAAATTATTTGTTTTCGGCAATCCGTAACAAGAAATAAATCGAGGATCGCACGAGCTGCGATGCATCTGAGAGAGAGAGAGAATTTTTCGTATACTTAAAATCTATGGACACGAAGCTGTTACGCGGACTAGATTTTCCATCGGCTTACGGCAAGAGCGGCGGCCTGTTTCTTCCAGCTAATTCCGTCTAATGTGTTTCGTTTTTTTTTTTTTTTTTTTTTTTTTTTTTTGTTTTATTTCTGTTTGTTCTTGTTTTTATATATAGAAACTTTTACGAGTGTGCGTGAAACTTATGGATTCGTAACGTTTTGATTAGAGCCGCGCGCTTAAATAGAAGGAAAATAGAAAGCGAATTTCTATTAAATTGATTGTGCTTTGTTACGAAACTAAATGCATATAAAAATAATTATCCTCGGTAACGTATAAAGGAACGCGCCCGGTGTACCGTCCCGTTCCTCTGTACATATACGTATATCTTTATATGCATACAAACATATCTGGCAATCGCACTTTCATAAAACTAATTACCGTTATAAAATATCAATCAATACATTTCTTTCTTTTTTTTTATTATTATTATTGTTATTATTATTAGTAGTAGTAGTAGTAGTAGTAGTAGTATTAGTATTGTTGTGATTACTTAACTTATCTCCCTGTAAATTTTGAGATTTCATAAAATTAATAAATGGCAAAGGCGGAGCCGCTTGCGCAATAGATTATTTGCCAATGGGATATTGTTTCGGGAAGCCGATAACGCTCTAATGCCGCTGAATTCACCGTCGAGCGGTGATCTTTATAATAATAATTAATGCCCGAGACGAGGAGACCCTAACTAATTATCGTGCAACAACCATACTTGGTCGTTTTGCAAATGAAAGAAAGAAAGAAAGAAAGAAAGAAAGAAGGAGAGGTTGTAGGAAAAATGAATAAATGAATAAATAAATAAAAGTAAAAGAAAGAGAAAGAAAGAAAAAAACAGCGTCGGGTATACATGGAGATATACATGGGGACAGGGTGGCGCGCGGGCCATGAGTCACGAGTCGGCCATAGTTAAGCGATGCTGATGATTTATTTATCGTTTGGACGAACAATCGCGCAGGCACGGAGAGGGCTGGTACAATTTTCGGAGCAAAGTCCAGCAGGTGATGCTGCAACCGCGCACGGCTCGCATGTACACCAAGACGATCGACGAGGCCAGCCAAGCTTTCATTAGGAGGTAAGAGACGATTATACGCTACGATCTAAGGATGCTGCGTGCTCGTCGTCGCGCGACCCTGACTCGTCGTCGCGCTCACCACACGACCATCCTCGACCTTCGCGTAAATTCGCGCCAGAGAATAATACGGTTCGTCCCATCGCGATGCACGTTATCCCTCGCGGGAGTCTAGCGCTACCCACAAACATTGCCCATAATTCATTAAATAACAACCAGCGGCGAGTACGCGCGCCTAAATATGTACCGAGTTTCGCGTAACTCGCGCTCCATACGACTAGTTAACGCCTTCCAAAGGCCATTTGCCAACTTCTCATTAGAAATTATCGTGCGCGGATTATCGTCAGTTATTACCCCTCCCCCTCCCTGCCCTTTATAATAATAATAACAACAACAACAATATCAATAATAATAATAATAAGAATAATAATAAATAGGACCTCGTTACGTCATGCACCCTTACCACTAACTATCCCTGTTCTTCTTCTTCTTCTTATTATTATTGTTGTTGTTGTTGTTGTTATTATTGTTATCATTATTATTATTATTATTGTGCGAAATTATAGAAAGGAGGGACAGGAGACGCGTAGGAAGACTATTTCGAGATAGAGATATACGTGGTTTCTTGAAAATAAAAAGGGGAGAGCGACTTCCTCTTTGTTTGTCAAATAAGTTTGACGAGTGTACACGTCGTGGACTTGACTGAGATAGCGATGTTTAATTAGAAACTGAAAGAAATGGAGGATGGACTGCGGTGCGTTGTAATGCGGCGGACGGGTCGGGCCGAAGGAAGCCGAGATCGGCTCGCGATACGTCGAGGTTGGGCGAGGTTGGGCGAGGTGTGGGCGAGGTGTGGAGAGGTGGGGCGGGGGCGAGTGATCGGAGAAAGCACCGTTTACGTTTGCGCGTACCGGAAATACGTGCCGAGTCTTGGCTCATTTCGGGTAAAAAAGTACGCGGCTCCTCGGTTCGAGGCGAATTGGGGGGGGGGGGGGAGGCGAATTATCGGGCGCACCTCCGAGACATTTTGATCGATCAATCCGAGCGATCTATTCGGCCAATGTTTTGCTTTATGCTTTTAGAATAGACAAGATGAGGGACGAGAAGGACGAGGTGCCGGGGGACTTTCTTAACGAGATCCACAAGTGGTCCTTGGAGTGTAAGTAAACCCGGCGGAGAGCCCTCGGCTCATTCTTATTCCTATTCTTAATTGATTTCTCGGCTGGGCTCTACTTAAGTACTCGAGGGTTCGTTGCCGAGTCATCGATTACCGGTTTATTGGGCTTATTGGGCTTATTGGGGGAATACGTTAAGTTTGCGTGGGCGGAGGGAGTAAATCGACGGCTCATTGATTGGTAGCGATCGCGCGGGTCGCCCTCGACGTACGGCTCGGCTGCTTGGACGGGGACAACGCGCCCCCGGATACACAGCGACTCATCGACGCCGTCCTCGTCTTCTTCAAGAACGTCGGTGTCCTCGAGCTCAAGATCCCCTTCTGGAAGTTCTTCAACACGCCTACCTGGCGCAAGTACATCAACGCCCTCGACGTCATATTGAGGTTAGAGGGGCGGCTGGGGGGGAGGGGGACGCTCACCCATCCTCCGTCAATCCCCGACACCCCGACTCCCCTCCTCAAGCCCTTTATCCTTATTGGGTCAGGCAGGCGCTTTAACGTACTCGAGCGCCTTTCAACCCGCTCAACGCCTACGCCCGCACCTTATTCAAATTGACTTAGACGCTTGGCGTTCATTGTTTTGTACTCCCAGCACAACGTCGAAGTTTACGGAGCTGGCCCTCGAGAGGTCCAGGCTCTCGGGCAAGAGCCCTGACGAGCTGTCCCTTCTGGAGCGGGTGCTGGCGAGCGAGGGCAATACCCAGCTGGCCACGGTGCTCGCCTTCGATCTCTTCTTGGTCGGCATCGATACGGTAGGTCGATCGGTCAAACGGCGCCCGGGCTCCCGGGGCAAATCCTAATAAACGATCTTCGCAGACCTCGAACTCGGTGGCCTCGGTCCTCTACCAGCTGAGCCAGCACCCGGACAAGCAGGAGACCCTGCACGAGGAGGTGAAGCGCGTCCTCGGCGAGGAGGACCACGTGACCTCGGAGCACGTGAACGACCTCAAGTACCTGAAGGCCTGCGTCAGGGAGACCCAGAGGTGAGGTGGTTGCGGCTTGATGGGGGCTGGGGAGGGGCTGGGGGGTGGTTGTACGAAGGAAGCGAGTCGGGTGCGACACGCGGCCGTCAAATGTTGTAGGTGACGGCTGGGCGTGTCGCGCTCGCCCCGCCGACGAGTAAGCTCACCGGCTAACCGCGGAGGGTCTTTGCTTCTCTGTTGCAATGCCCCTTCCTCGCCCCGATCCTGAAGAATGTACCCGGTGGTGATTGGGAACGGGCGCTGCATGACGAGCGACACCGCCATTAGCGGATACCACGTGCCCAAAGGCGTAAGTCTCGTCTTATTTTTTTTATCAGGTCTACCCTCCTCCTCTACCCAATAACCCCCCCCCTCCCGCCTAGACCGATCGCCCGGTCGAGGTTACCGCTCGATTCCTATTCCCGATCACATCACCTGCACGAGCATTTAACGTCAAAGAGCTACTTTACTGCCTTTTGTTGTTGTTTTTTTTTTTTATTACCATCTCGATCCCGCGCTTTGCATTCGAGCGCTCGCTCTTTCCCCTATTAAGTCATTACGTCGTTATTGTTATTGATCAATTACAGGTTAATGCTCGGCTTTTGAAATCGGAGCCGTGATTTTTTTTTTCTTTTTTTTTTTTTTTTTATATCAATAATAATAATAATACATTTTCATTGTACAGATTGTGCCATCGCCGTTGCCGTTATTACTTACTATTATTATTACATTATTAGACTTTGTGATTTGTAAAGAAGCGCCCGAGAGTGTGACAGTCACACTCTGACAATAACGACTGCGCCGAAAGCCATTCAAGCCACTTTCGACATAATGTTATCTCGATGGTACTTTTCAAATTGCCACTTCATCTTGATTACATTGCGGGAGAAAAAAAGGAAAATTCGTGTCAAGAGGACGCGCTCGGTTCGACAGCTCGTTTTCAAGGACAAACGGGAAGATTAAATCCATCGATTTACATGTAATCGTTAAAATCAAAATTAATCATTAGAAATCGTCGTAATATCCCGCGGACGTCACTTAAACGTCATTCGACCATCTCGGCGATACCCACGCTGATATATCTACATATCTGTGTAATATACAGAAAATTAAATGCTGTTTACATTTGCAGGACTTTTAAATTACTAACTAATGTCCCTCGTTATATCCATTTTATTGGCATTCGCGTGTACTTAAAACTTTTATTGCCGCGTTTATAGTCAAACGACTCGTCTATAAGTTTATTATTTTTCTTCTTTTTATTTATTATTATTATTATTATTATTACTATTATTATTTTTTTCTTCATACCTTTCTTTTCGTCCTTTTAGTTTATTTACGTTTATATTTCTTTATTGTTGTTGTTGTTGTTGTTGTTGTTGTTATTGCGTGTGTTTGTTTTTCTTCTATTTTTTTTCTATTTTTTTTTTCTTTCTTTTTTACGCATAACGAGTCGAAAGCCATTTGGCTTAACTACGGGAAATTTGAGTTTAATTTTTTAAAGTGAAATGCCGTGACAGGCGGACTGCGCCAAGCAAACGTCAAAAAGCAATGGGAGATTATTTACCTCGGAGCGAAGCGGAGCGAGAAAAATTTTTAAGCGCTATTAGGTTTTAGGTTTTTAAGCGCTTTCGAATGCGGCTTAAGATAATACGGGAAAGCCAACCTACCCCCCCTACCCCCCCCTCCCACCAGGCTCACTTCGCATCCTGTGTCAATTCATCATTGCCGTTCAATTTATATTTCGTTTGCCATGGGGTTTGTACGGGGCCGCGTTATATCGCCGCAAAAAAAAAAAATTCCGTGCAAAAGTAATAAAAGATGTAAATGTAAAGCGCGTTGCGGGGATGAGCGAATCGTGATTTATGTACGAGTAATCCCCGATGACTCACGAGCCTCTGATCGTGGCTCCGACGCCTGCCCCCACCCCTCCTTACAGCCCAGAGTCCCGTGCCGTTTCCTAACCCGCTCCCCGCTAGGCAACCGCAGCCCAGGGGAAAATCTCTGCCGTATCGCCGGGACGATCGCGCCATTATCCGGCCTAACTAACTAACGCCTCCCCGACGTCGCAGGTGCACGTCGTCTTCCAGCACTACGTGATCAGCAACACCGAGCGCTACTTCCCGGACAGCGAGCGCTTCCTCCCAGAACGTTGGATCGGCTCGGGCGGTCTCGAGGCGCCCCGCCACGCCTTCGCCTCCCTGCCCTTCGGCTACGGGAGGCGCATGTGCCTCGGGCGGAGGTTCGCCGAGCTCGAGATACTCGTCGTCCTCAGCAAGGTAAGCTACTCGCAGTGCCTAAACGCACTGCTATGGTGGGGAGGGTAAGGGGGACCCTTTTTACCAAAGAGTACCGAGCAAAGACTCGTGACGCCACGCTTTACTTACTCGCGCCTTTGACGGGCCCGATATACCGACGTACCAAAAGTATCAGCTCTAGGCCCGCCTTTTCCCACAAACGACGATAAGGGGCCTTACGTCGCGCTCTCTACGTCATCCCGTGGCATCTCCGAAAACATGTTTATTCATAAGCCCCGTTGGGACTCTTTAGCGAAAGTTCCCGCTTAACATTCCACGCGAGCCTTCTAATCATACATTATATTATATTATATTGTATTGTATTGTTATTATATTATGTTATATTGTATTATTTAACGGCACTCCCTCGGAGCCTCGAGGAATCGGGCCTTTTGACGAATCTCGTTAGCGTTCTTTCGATAATTAGGCTCACATTATATTTATAGAGAATACTCTGTAGCGGTGACGTGAGAGTTTAGAGAAACGCTTACCCAGAGCGTCAAGCGTCTCTCTCTCTCTCTCGTCGGAGTCCGTTATCAAATGAGTTAGCCCTTGCCCCCGTCGCCCCTCTCACTCACTCTCAGTCACGCTCTCCCATCCTTTTGAATTCGAGCTCCGAGCTCGAGAGCATGAAAAAAAAAAAAAAATGCCTTCTAGCGGGCTCTTTAAATTTATAACGCGCTCACCTGCGTATTGTTGGCCGAGGATTGCGAAAGCCAAGCCTCTGCTCGCGAAATCTTATCTCCAGCGACGACGGCCCCCTCCCCCCACGGACGCTTTTCCATCCCATTTTAAACTCAACGCAACTATTTTATTTGGAAAGATATTTTTACGCCCTCGTTAAACTTTATTTATATGCAAAAGGAAAGCGCGCCGCGTTATTTTAAATATTTATGCATCGCTTTATCGTTTCCTTCGGAGATTTTAACTTTTAACGTCGCTGCGCGCACACACGCATATATATATATACGTATATACGCGTACATACGTACGAGATAAGGCGATAGCTCTGCTCGGTCGAAACGAAGAGTGAAAATCTTTAGTCTCGCGCGGACAACAAACGACCGGTTCGAGTGAAAAATTAATTATTCATCAGTTTGCCCCTGATTTTCCAGTCGGAAAGCGTCCGCTCCGAATCTTATTGCCCGTACGCGCGAAACGTTAACGGCATTGGCTAACGAGCGAGAATTATTATCAATAGCCACTGCTTTACATCCCCGATACTCCGTGAATGACGAATTTTTTCTTCTTTCCTTTTTTTCTTTTCTTTTTTAGATCTTCCAGAGATACCGAGTCGAGTACCACTACGACAAATTGCAGTATTACATCGATCCGATGTACACGCCCAAGGGGCCACTGAAGTTTAGATTCCTTCAGCGGTGAAAGAAATATCCTTTAGAAACGAAAATATAACCAAGATCAATGATATCTTTATTTTCAATTATACAATGATATTACATTTTGTACGCGCGTTACGGAAATATTTTGTACAAACTACTCCCCCCTCTTTGTCATATATATATATTCTTTTATTTTCTTTTAATTTTTATTTTTATTTTTATTTTTTTTTTTTTTTTTTTATTTATTTTTTTTTTTTTTTTTTTTGATACACTTGGTGAATTAGTTAAATAAACGTTGCTTGCTGCATATACAATAGTCTGTGTGGTGCGTACGTCTAAGCATGAGTAGCTTCTTTTTTTATTATCGATTACGGTTGATCATATTGAATTTCAGCTCTCCGTCTGGTGCGTACATGAAAGTGACCTTGTACTTAAGCGGCTCGTAATTGTACTCGATCTTGTACTCGCGCAGCAGCTGAAAAATAAAGTAAAATCCAAATTAGAGAACAGACGATGCTGGTAACTCGCAGCTCACAATACCCTACGTATTCTACAAGCCTCAATAAAGTCTTAATAATTCTCCATCCTTTAATAAATATGTATATATATATGTATTAACGTTCCACGAATCACCGTAAGTAAGATCTAGAAAGGAAGAGGAGAGAACGAAAAATGTCGTTTGCTCATACGTTTTAATGGAGAGCGGGATTTAAAGAGCTAAATCGCTTGTAAAAAAAAAATCCCGCTATTCTTTAGGAGTGGAATTTGCGTTGAAACGACGGCGGCGAAATCATTGTCGCTCGTCATTGTACAGCATGCCGTGAAATCTTAAGAATATTGTAAATAAAATCGACCGCCTCTCTCCCGCCCCCCCCCCCCAAGCTCCCTAACGTTACTGCGATTAGAGCTCAAGGCCATTGTCTGCCCTGGCCGGTGTGAATTGCCAATGAATGGAAGAACACCGGGTTCGAGTATGAGAAGGTGGTTAACCTTGGCAAGGAGGACTTGCATCTCGAGGTCGGCGAATCTCCGTCCGAGGCACATACGAGCCCCGTAGCCGAAGGGAAGCGAGGCGAAGGGATGAAGCTTCTGGTCCTCCGAGCCCTTTAGCCACCGCGAGGGATTGAACGAGTCCGCGTCCTTCACGTACTCCTCCATGCATCCGGTGACCAGGGTCGGGAATACGACCTGGACCTATTCGATCGATAATTAGAGATCATTTAGAGCGTAGAATCAAATGGGATCTTTTGATGGTTGGAGTTCATTTACGTATGTATACCTACCCCTTTTGGGACGTGGTAGCCACAGATAACCATGTCGCTCTGCAATGTCCTTCCGTTACCAATGACCGTCGAGTACATCCTAAAAAAAAAAAAACAAGCATATATTTATATATGACCAGGGCATAATAATAATTCGTCCAACAGCATCGGGGACGATTTCTGCTGCGTACCTGAAGACTTCTTTAATGAAGGCCTTCATGTAGTGAGCGCGATCGAGATCTTTGGTCGTTAAAGGAATCGTGGAATCAGGGACGATTGTCATTAGCTCCGAGTGGATCTTCTCCTGCTCCTCCGGCCGAGTGGCCAGCTGATACAATATCGAGCAGACAGCCATTGAGATCTGTAAATTGTCGATACCATTAATCCTCTCTCCTCTCTCCTCTCTCCTTACTCCTTCCCATCCCCATCCCCATCCGATTCTCTATATTATAGTCGTAAGCCGCGAGTTGAGCTCGATTATCGCGCTGAATTCAAGGGACCGTTGTTAATGATGCCTTAATCTCTTCGAGTATATCTAGGATCGATGCTTTTGTCATCAGTCCCCGAGTACTCTATCTAGCTTTTTTTGAATTTTTACCCGATAGACGTACGAGTCTATTTTTATCGGAAGAACAAAAACGATTGACAATGCAAATGCATCGCTGTAATGAAAGTATTGGAATTACGGTATCGATGCCAACGAGTATCAGGTCCAGCGCCAGGATATACGCCATCTTCGGATTCGATTCCTTGGCGAGTATCCGCTCTATCAGAGACAATTCCGACTCGTGCACTTCGGCACCGCTATTCCTCTTCTTCTTCTCCTTCAATCTCTCCATCGCTGCGTCGATGTATTTCATGCATACTCTGTCAAAAAAGAAGAAATAAAGAAGAAGAAATAAATATACGACAAGGACGTATGTTGCACAAGTAAGTAATCCAAGAGTACCTTGGGTCTTAATAACGAGCCGCTCGTTCTAGTACGGACTTTCTCCGTTTATACGCCGATCTATGTCCGTGACGCTTCGAATGGCGTTTAACGATTTTTTAGGATGAAAAAATATTCAGAACGCAGCTACGTGTCAATGTAGGACTACGCGCGATATTTCTATTCCCGGCACAACCTAACGCGGAATCACTAATATTCACGAGACTTTTTAAATAATTTAAATAGTGAATATTTTAAAGAAATGTAAAGAATTGCACGTACAAATATTAGGTTTGCAAACAAGACGTACATAAATTTGGCTGAAATACGGACGTTATACGTAATATATTGGAACCATAGGAGCGTAGAAATTTCTTTCTTTCTTTCTTTCTTTCGTTCTTTTCTTTTTTTTCTTTTTTTTCCCCCCGCTTTCCATTATTATATATTTAAACGACGTTGCCGACGATGGAAATCCTAACAAGCGCCATTAAAGTTGAGAGAAGGCGCGCGAGAAAAGGGGGTTATTGCAGCAATTAAAATATAAAAGTAGTAATTAAAAAGTATATCGTTATTATTAATCGGTGGGATATTATATACATATATATGTATATATATTTAATTGCTTGCAGTAAAAACTGTTTTATTGCTTATTTTAATAAGGAAGAGTAGCCGAGTAAATAGGAGGGATGAAATAATGGCGTAAATACAGGTATTTAATAATTATTGCGCAGTCCAAGTAGCGAATGCCCGTCGTTATAAATTATTTACTCGGACGACGAAGGGGAAACCTCGAGACTCTATTATATTTGCCGGCTATATTTTTGCAATCGATGAAATTCGCGAGCCGACCGCTTGGGTTCGTTATCTTCTTTTTCAGTCGCTGATGGAGTCGGAGGAGAGCGAAAGGTAAGCGCTGGACAAGCCGAACGGTGTTGCTCGGCTAAGACATTTGCGCGGCGAGTGTTTCAGCCAGCATTACCTAGGGTTTTGCCATCCCTCCCCTCCCCCCTCCTCATCTCCCTCCCTCGGTCCTTTCCTACCAACCCTACCGCCTACGCCCCTCGACTCCGCATGTTTTCTCCGCAGGGGCCGAGGCGAGGCTCCCGCTTAAACCCTTTCACGTTTATTAACACCTACGTCGCCTCTAATCTCGAATATCAACAAGTAATAGTAATAAGAACAACAATAACAACGACGACGACGACGACGACGACGACGATACGACGACGATAACGGCAACGATAATCGTGAATAATAATAATAATAATAATGAATAATATACTCACTCGACAAAGAAATCCATATTGCGAACATATCGTGTCCAAAGGGGGGTCGGTATGTACCTCCAGTAAGGGGCTTTGAGCTCGAGGGTCGCCACGTTCCTGAGGGCATACTTTGCCGCGTCGATAATCTTCTGGGGCTCGGAGTCCGGCGCCAGTTCACCGCCCAAGCAGCCTAATCTGACATCGAGAGCGACTCTCCCTATGCCTGAAAACAATCGCTCCTCAATACGTGCCCTTCGCGGACGCTCGCCCCCCCTCCTCCTCCTCCTCCTCCTCGTCACCTTTTTACCCCGGAATTCAGTACCGATCGCGTCAGTGTATTATTAATCTTAATCGCTTGATCGTTAAGCCTCACGGGGTATATAGAGCGACGAGGGACGAGGGACGAGGGACGAGGGGCGGTGAAAGGTTATTGTTATTGGGTTGGGATTGAGGATGTTGAGGGGATTGATGCTTACACTCCAGAGCCCACTTGTGGATCTCGTTGTCGAAATCGGCGGGCACTTCGTCCCTCTCGTCCTTGATGTCTTCGATTCTAAGGAACGAAAGGTGATTTTCTCGATTTTCTTTTTCGTTTCGTCGACGGACTTTCTCCGTCGTTCAATTAGCCAAAGTCAATTGGCCACGGAATCGTCGGTCGACTTACCTTTTCATAAAGTCGTTGGTCACCACCTCGATGGGCGTTATGTATTTTTTAACAGTTTGCGGCTGCAGAACCGGTTTCTGGACCCGGGTTCGGAACTCCCGCCACTGCTCGCCGTGGCTGAAATTGTCATGAAAGGCATTATTCGCTTAATCGTGATGGGAATCGCTACGGCAGCCGCGGCCCAACCATTCAATGATCATTGGTATTACGCGGGCGCGCTTAGCCGGCGTTAACCAAACTAATACCAAGATAGAATATATCCCCGGCACTCGGTCCAAATTCCTATTTCCAAATACCGAATTATTTATCCGGCTCTCGAGTCTCGGCATTAATTTCCGTATTCTTTAAACACTCGAGAGAAGAAATTCCCGGCAATTTATAACCACACCTCCCCCCCCCCCCTCGGGGCGTTTATTATTTACAAAATTTCGCGGTCGACGTTCGCTTGTATACTTATGCAAATTGCCGGGCTCGCTTTTATCGAAAGCGCCAAACGACATTTTTAGTTTGTCGACTCGTTCAACATTATTAATTGCCTCTTGCGTCATATTTTTTCGACTTTTCCTTTCGTTTTTCGTTTCGCTTCGTTTCTTTAGAAAGGCGATCGTTTTCTTTTTTTTTTTTTTTTTTTTAAAAGGACGATTTCTGAAGGGGCGCAGTGGGTGGAGGGTGATGGGGGGAGGGAGGAGAACAAAAAATAATATGCCCGAACTCGTTTATTGAGCATTAGGAAATTCGGATTCTCCTCTTAAATGCGGCTTTCGTAACGGCGATCGCGCGTTCTCTCAAGGAATTCAGCTCAATTTATTTACCATGAAATCTCGGACGCTTTAAACGACGTTATTCTACCATCTAAGGTTAAAGGAAGGGAAAAAAAAAAAAAAAAAAAAAAAAATAAGCAGCTCTTAAACAACATTTCCCAGCTAAGCGTTAAAAGTAATTTAACCTGAGAGGATTAATGATAGACAATAAAGTCGTGTATTAGTTGTGAAAGTCGGGGATTAAACATCTTTCTCTAACCCAAATAGACGTTTGTTGTAGAAGAAAAAAAAAAAGAAGAAGAAAGAAAAGAAAAGAAAAGAAAAAAAAAGCGAACGAGAGCGAGAGAGCGAAAGAGGATTTTAGTCTTATTGAATTTACAATGTTAGGAATACGTAGAGGGAGAGTAGAACGCGATTAAAACCACAAGAGCGAGTGCTAAAAGCTCGGCTGCAATTAGATGTTAAGTCGGGGACCTACGTATAAAAAAAAAAACAGAAGAAGAAGAAGTGGAAGAAGAAGCGAGTAAAAATAAAGGAAAGTGGTGATATAAAACCAAAGAAAAGAAAAGAAACGAAAGGAAAGGAAAGGAAAGGAAAGGAAAGGATAGGAAACTGGTGGAGTGGACCGATGAGCCGGGGGTAGGGGGTACTCACACTCCAACGACTCCGGGCAGGTCGCCGAAGAAGTTCCTCCTGACCTCTCCCTTGTACTTGACGAGGCAGGGCATGGAGGGTCGAAAGGGTGTCGGGCCCTCCTGCCTGTAAACCCTTTCGATCTCGTCGGCATCGTAAACGAAGAGGAGATCCGGCCTGCCGATCAGACCCGTCAGCCTCGTTATCTTCCCGTAGTGCTGGTAAAACAGCTGAGATATGCGCGCGGTGTCGGATATGGTGTACTGGCCGATGACGGGGAAGAGTCGCCAGGTGTTGCCGAGTATCGGGATGGGCCTCGGGCCGGGAATCGACTCGTACGGCTTCGCCTGGAACTCGCTCGTCGAGGACGTCGTCGCCGTCGGCTCGACCGTCGTCCGGGGCGCCAGGCTCTCGCTAGTTACTCCGCGACGGCACTGTCGCAGAACCCGACTTCTCCCGAGGAGGTTCTTCATGTTTCAGGATTACCCGGGCTCCGTCGCCGATCGAGCTGCAACAGAGAACACAACCTTTCAGCCTTTCGGCTCTCAATCCCTCGATCGCCTCCTCTCACTGGCACAATATCGATAAGACAATATTTGTCTACGAAATATCGGATCGTCATAAGTAAACTTGACTCTACGTAGTCAAGGACCAGTAAAAAAATAAAGAAAAAAAAGAGAGAGAGAGAGAGAGAGAGAGAGAGAGAGAGAAGAAGGATGAGTAGGAAGAACCGGTTAAAGTATTATTAAAAAACGTTCTTAAAATGTGAAAACGAGCCAAGGAGTTGTGAAAATCCTCAATAATGCCCACCAAATGTAAATACAGAGAATTAACGAAGAAGGAAGCGCGAGCTCTTACGACGACATTAACCGGATAATTCAATATTACGTCCGAGCTACGTACGATATTGCGTAAATACACGATCCGCAAATAACTTTATTATAATCGGAATCGGAATCGGAATCGGAATTAAATTACAATCGATCAGAATGCCCGCGTTATTCTTTAATTATCGCCTGCCTTTTAAAATAAACCTTTTGGTGGGCGAATGCCGTCTCTTTGGATCGGTCACTTTCGTAAACGCTGCTCCCATGAGAGTTATACGGGAGTTGCATAAATTGTTAACGCGGAGCATTCGAATTCTTGTACATTAAAAGCACTGGTTTGCCCAATAACCGATTTATTTCGTCATAGCGTTAATAGAATAAAGCTATAAATACAATCTCCTTGAATCTCCATACTCCTTATGAAATTCATTAATATTTCTATACGTAAATAAAATAAACAAATAAATAAATAAATTTACGACTTTATATGCATATATATATATTGTAATTCAATGTTGTTATTCGCATTCCGATAGCGTACTACTCGCGTACGTGGAATTATCGTATTGAATGCGATGATGGTACGGGACAGGGAGGATCGTAATCGTTTAATGGTTACAAAAGCATTGGTATCCGATAAGCATTGGCAGACCTTGAAACTCTTAAATGCCCTCGGGATATCATCACTTTATTATATTATAATTATATTGCAAAAGAGCGTTAATAAAGCGCACGAGTATTGGATACTCGAGAAACTTCCGAAGCTTCTGAGAAAGCTCAAATGAGATTCTGGCGCAATGGCCACACGGCTCGTACGCTTCAACGTAATAATTGCCTTGTAATAGGTAAGATAGACAGGTGCCGCCGACTGGGCCAGGGCTCACGACACCAAGCACTAAATCATAAAATAAGTATAACGCATCCACGAGCTCTCCGATACTCTTAACTCTTATCTCTTAGCCCACCCACGCCCTTCTGCCCATCGATTGGATGGATTTCAATACGCCGAGGAGTTTATAATAAATAGCCGAGATCCCTTCATTCGATTCGAAACCTCTCGCCCACGTAAATGCAAATCGTCGTATTATCAGAAACGATGGGCATAAATGAAGAATTAATAAGATTTCCCGAACGCCTAAGCCCTAATGTCAAACGTCCGAGTATTTAACAAAGAAAGGGGATAAAGAACGGAAAAGAAAAGAAAAAGAAAAAGAAAACAACGAGCGGGACAAAAGTGTAAACGAACAAAAAAGCTTTGTTTCGATTGGAGTTAATGTAAATGTAGAGAGAAACCATTAGGCAAAACAATGAAATCCCGTCGAACGATTATTGTACAACAATTTATTCCAAGAATATTTAACTTTTTCGTCATTCCGTTAACGACGAATTCACTTTTGTCGCTCAGAGTCCGAAATAACAAAGTCACGTCACGTCACGGGCCGTGAACATGTCCGCACGCGCACGAGGGGCTTACCACGCATGTGAATAGGCGGTATTAATAATCGCGGGCTAAGCGTAAAAGAGGAGGGGGGGGCCGAGGGGATCGACGACGATGATGCACGAGAGGACGACACTACTAATGACTTGGTAATATTTCACAAGAAATTCTGACCAGCGCGATAATTGCATGGGTAAGCAAGGTCCGGGGCCAGAGAGGGACGGGGCCAGAGAGGGACGGGGCCTATTAAGCAATAGGTCGTCGATCGGAACGAACGATCGGACGATCCACATCCAGATCCGTTACGGACGATTCCACGGTAACGAGTAATAGATGACCGTCATTAGGGAGCAATGTCGCCCAAGTGCTTTCAATGTCAATTAGCTAAGGCTGTGTTGTGGCGCGATAATAATAATAACCGAGGCTCCGCAAGGATTTCTTCATTACACCAGTGCACCTGACACGTCGTTGGATATCCTTTTTTTCCTTTAATCGCCCTGGATTCTCATTCGGATATCCATTTCCTGCGGGTGGCTGTTTGGGTGGGTAGGGGGGGAGGTGGAGACCAGCGGCCCGTCGCGTCAAAGCGTATTCCGTTAATTATCTCTCGTGTAGGGGGTAGTAGGGGGGTGGAGATCAGCGGCCCGTCGCGTCAAAGGGGTCCCCCGAGCCGTCGATAAGGAGATCGAGACCGCGTCGTAGAAAGCGTATTATAGCTTCAATGCGCGTAGGATATAGCAAGTACCGTATGTAATTGGGTCCAGTCAGATAGCTGAGATTGCCCAGGAGGGACAGTTGTCGTGACGTGTTTATAAATATTATTGGTACTGACTTGATCTCGGGATGCGAATTCGATGCGCCAGTTGGGTTGCGATCGCTCGGGATCGATCACATGTCGAGGATGATCGACGACGAGGGTTCGGACGGGAAGGGGTGCGAGACGAGAGCCGGGCGCAGCGGAGCAGGTCCGTCCGTGGAGATGGCCGTGGAGAAATGTCGAGCGCCGCGGAGCGGTATTTCCCTTAAAAGCGCGAGTGAAAAGCCAGGAGCGGGATCTCCGGCGGCCTCCGGACTCGGGGAGTCGGAGCAGGAGTCGGAGCAGGAGTCGGAGTCGGAGCCGCGCCGATAAAGTGTGCCTCGTAAAAGTGGGGCTAGAGAGTGACGGAAAGCTGGTCCCCGTCCGAACGGACGTCGAGCCACTGAATTCAGTATAGCCGCTTTCGAATAAAAAAGGGAAGTGGAGTGGCGGGGGTAGGGGGAGGAGGCGGGGCGGGCACCGATCCCCAACACCGATGCACCAGGAGCGTCGTTATAAATTATCGTTCGTTATACCGTAAACGGGCGAGCGACGTCTCAATGACTCGACGTCGCTCCGGGTGACCGAGAGCCGAGCAGCTCCCGTAAGAGCCGCGAACCGCCAAGGACGAGGCCGGGGAAGCGCGAAAGGCGAGAAAGCCGCGACGGGTCTGACGGTCCCGGTCGGGAGCTCGATCCGAGGGTGCGTGAGCGAGGCGACGCGACGCGACGCACTGCAACGCCGATACCGTGGCTAATCCGTGGCTCGGCGTCTCCACGCACTCGAGGACGCACTGGCGGTATAAATAAGGTCGAGGAGTTTGAGCGGCGCGGCCGCTTCCTCCCGGCCCCCACCCCGGGCTCCGGAAGGAGCCGTCCTCCGCGGTGAAACGGGCCACGGATCCGGCCACCGCGAGTGGCCGGCTGTCCCTTCCTCTCCCCCCCAAAACCCCGGGCGGTCGACGATCGTCCCCAACCTGGCGCGAGACCGCGGACTCGCTTACGCGCGCGGGGGGCTTCGTCGAAAGACCAACGCGACCAGCGGCACTCCTGCCGAATTATCCGCCTTTCCCGATGCCATCCTTCCCATGTACTCGGCACTTTGTCGGTGACCGGTTTACTCCCCGCCCCACCCCGCAGCCCATTCCTCTCTCACGCGCGCACGCACGCACGCACACGTTATACTTTCCATGCCACCAACAGCGGCGGCGGCGGCTGCTGCTGCTGCTGCTCCCGAGGCGCTTTTATTACATTTCCCATGCTTATACACTCTCTCTCTCTCTCTCACACACACACACACAGCCGCTCTCTTGTCCCGTATATCCATCTCTCCTTGTAAGGAGAAAGCGATTTTCCGTCCGAATTCGAATCCGAATATGCCGCTCCCTTTGTTTTATTTTTTTACAGTCGTAGTAAAAGCAAAACGATAATTGCGAAGGAAGGGAACGGGGACGAGCGTCCCGTGCACGACTTTATGGGTTAATGTCGTGTTTCCCATCCCGTCGTATGGCCGCCGAGAAAGAGAGCGGAACGTACTTTTTTTCGGGTACTTTATACTCATCATTCTCTTTTGCGAATACAAAAGTCCTTGGGAGTGGAGTGGAGTGGAGTGGGGGGGAGGGGAGTCGGCGGCGGGCTTTTTTACAATATAACGTCGCGCTTGGTCGCCGGCTCGATCGGCCGTGGATTGGGGTGGGGGTGGGGGGACGGGGTCGAGCGAGCGAGCCTCCTCGGAGAGTCCCGTGGGACAAAAGGTGAATATTTCATGAGGAGAGGCGTCATTGTTGCGAAACGAGTGTCGAAAAACTTTTATACGCCACGGAGGAAAAGTGGAACGGCGCACGCGAGGCTCAATATCATCATCCGGAAAGGCCGAAGAAAGCGAAGCGCATAATAACATTACTAATATTCAATGTATGTGCGCGCGTTGGACGGTATTGGGTCAGCAGCGGACGAGCTCTGCCGGAGAGGATTTTTCTCTCTCTCTCTCTCACTCTCTCTCACTCTCTCTCACTCTGACTCTATCTATCTATCTACGCCTAAGAGTAAACGGGAAATCCTATGCCTGCCTTTCTTCTCCAAACTACGGCAATTGACGTCAGCGAAATAATGATAATTGGCTCTCGAACAATGTAATTACAGGATGTCGGACACGTTCAATGTACATTATAATACGTGCGCGTGTAATGCTAGAGAGTAATCATAGAGCTGGACTTTCTAACGATTCGCGAGAAGAAAAGAAAATCTCCCGGGCAATGTTAAATAATTAAATAAGAAATGGCGTTGAAAAAAAAAATATATATAAAACAAAAAAAAAGAATAAAAGAGAGAGAGAGAGAGAGAGAGAGAAATAAATGGGAGAAGGTACGTGAGCGAGAGAGCGGAGTTATTATTCGAGCTGTTGATGTTGATATTTAAATAGAGAAAGCGAGGAAGGCAGGCCCTCGGCGTTTCCTCGGTGGTAATACGGTGGGTGGTGGCGGGCATTGGTAAGGTCGGTGCTTGACCAGGAGGAGGCGGTGGCGGCGGCTGCGGCGGCGGGAGCTTTCACTGGGTCGGGGGGGAACCTATCCGATAGATAACGATGCCCGAGGTTTTTTTATTGTCGTTTCGGCCAGCTGATGATCGTGGGCACGGCTCACGCAGACAGCCGACGCTGGACACGACCTAGGGCATGACGTCGATCGCGCGTAAGAAGGGTGAAGGCGGGGGAGGAGGGGGACCATGTAATGCCGACGGTACAAGGAAACCTCGGCACCGTATTCCGCGAACCGAGCAATTACCGAGGAGCCCAGTCGGAATGGGTCTCTCCTCGGATTATATTATTGTCGTAGTGGCGTAGGGTATCCGTCCAGGTATGCTGCCACCGCCGCCGCCGCCGCTACGTTTATTGCACTCGGCGCGCACGGAGCACCTCCCCGCCCGTCCCTCCCTCACTGCTGGTCTAATTTTCGTATTTTGCGGACCCGATGTCGTCGTCCTCGTCGTCGTCGTCGTCGTCGTCGTGGTCGTGGGAAAGGCGTCCTCGCCGAGCTTTAAAATCAGTCGCTCCGCCCCCCCCCTCTAACGATTTAAGCGCAGCGTAACACAAGACGTGCCGCTGCAATCCTCCTTTCCATTACTTTTCAGCCGTTGGTTTAATTTAATCTCCGGTCCTACCACCGCGATTACAAACGATCACGAGCAAAAGTAATCGTTCCATTCCTCATTTTTGTTTTTGTTTTTGTTTTTGTTTTATCCCACACGTACCCCCGTTGTCGTAATTAAATGTATGGATAACGGCGAACGCGCGGGCAATGGTTCCCGTAGGTAGAACGGCGTTGGGCACACGTATGTGCACACGCGCATACACAGCGAGACGTGTAAGCGCAAGGCACGTACAGGTTAATAAGGTATTTTCTCAGCGCCTTTGCCGTCCTTTACCTAGAATGGCCATACTCGTCCCCGAGTACTCGTCTTTCGCAAAGACATCGCACAGTGCCCGTTGTCGACGTATTCCACTGCATTGGGCAAGAGACGAGACAGGAGGGGATTACTAATTACGGAGCGGCGCTCAAATTCTTTTCTTATTTTCTCTTTGAATTCGAAACCTCCACTGAAGCGCGAATTGAGCCAATGTCAGAGCCGCTGGGTATCCTTATCCGTGTCGTCGATTCCCTCCCGCGTAATGACACGGATGAGAATGATCCACGCGACCGACGACTCGCGATGCAAGACTACTTACTTACTTACTCCCTCCCTCCCTCGACAGATAAATATTTACTTAATAATATGTATGGCGAGTATTTGTAGGTCAGGTCTCTACCTACAAATACAACGGCAATTGTTTCGATCGAGAGGTGCTGCTCTGTCCGGATTTCATTAATTATCCGTCGCTTAAAGTACGAGAATCTCAGATGACGTTTAATTGATTGTGGGAGGCTCCCACAATGAGAGAATGGGGAAGAGCGTAAATGGCGAGAAAGGGGTAATCCTGGTGATGGAATAAGGCGTGAATGCTCCTCGTCGGAGAGACGCGTACGGGCGTCAACCGATTGGCAAGTAGGGGACCCCGCAAGGTCCACGACACAAGACACCCGGAGGACGATCTACTACAGGTATAATCTGTCCCACTTGCGTTTACGATCCGAATCCTCGGCCCCTAATATCCCACCCTAATAATACTGTCCTCGTTCTCCCCCGCAAATTCTCCACCGACGTCCCGGCTCTGCTAATGCGGTGACTCGGACCTCCGGAGCAGCAGCCCGTCCCCGCCCCTTACCCTTCCCCCGCCGTCGCCGTCGCCGTCGCCGTCGCCGTTCGCACGTTTGCAATAATCCCGTAGGATCGTGGAGAGGCGACAGAGACACTGACCAGGTAAACACTCCTCGTGTTTATGGGGAAAAACCGGTGGTCATAGTGGGACCCCGAGGGGCAAGGGATGGAGGGATGGAGGGATGGAGGGAGGGGCATCGGTGGCGGCCCAGATTGCCCGGTAAGCCGGCAATTTTTCGGCAAGTAAACCGCCCCCGAGAGACGCTCGAGCCGATCGTAAACGCGGCTCGGTAGTCAGTGCCGTTCTTGCCCCGTAAGGTGAAGCAGCCGAGATCGTCGTCGACTCTTTACGCAGGGGACGCCGGTTTTCCCGCCCGAACGTTATTACAATAATACGCCGCCCCAAGCGCCGCGGCGTATCCATTTTATCGTTACGCATTGCGTGCAATTGCCCGTCCGGGTCATTAGGTAATCATTTCTCTGCCTTGGCCGACCAATGTCCGCTCGCTAGATCATCCTGGAACATGATCGCCTCGGCTCAGTGGATAAAAAAGAACATGCTCGGCACGTACTCGGAGGAGCTCGTAAGTATTGCTACAATCGACAACCCACCCGCACGATATTCGTAATTGCCGTTACGGGACCCCCTTACGCTGGCACTTTAAACTCGCTTTGTGTACTCTCTTATTAGCGCGCGGTGCGCCTATCATCGTCCAGCCTTGCCCAACCCGCTCGCTGCTTACGCCGTTCTTCCCTCGCCTCTCGACCTCCTCCCACACCCCGCGGCCCCTTTACCTTTCCCAATTACATTTTAATCGAATAATAATAATAATGTTATTGTTATTATACCTCCTACTCCTACTCCTCCTCCTCCACGGACATCACCGCCACCATACCCTGATAATTTATTCGAGAATTTTCTTGTCGGGAAACCGGCAGCATCCGTACGTTTTTAGTATTATTATTATTATATATTTTTATTCGAATCGTTATACGAGGCTCGTTTTATGAAAGCTCCGCGGTTTCGGTCGACGGCACGACTCGATGTAAACAGATGCTGTATTTACCCGAGCAGAGATAACGTCGGTCTTCGGTCGAGTCGAGGCCGTCGAGTCGAGGCGATCGATCGATCGATCGACGGCGCAACTCGTTTGACGCGCCTGGACGACCAGCGGCACCGAATAAACGGGATTGGCATTTGGTTTTTGCAGGGAAGGCCCCTCACGGAGGCGGAGATACGCGTGAAACGCTCCCTCCAGCAGCTCTCGGTGCCCGACTGGTTCCTCAAGTACTCCAAGCCCTCGAGGATCTTAAAGAACGTGACGCCCTTCGAGTGCCGCCCGCCCTGCTGGAAGACCGCCAAGGCCAAGTGCACCAACTCGCCCCGGAAGACCCCGAGGAAAAAGTCCTCGCCCAAGAACACGCCGAAGAAGGCCCATCAGCGTCCAGGCGAGTACCGCATCCTTACACGGCAAAATATCTACCCGGTGACCCCACACCCCCCCACCCACACCCACACCTCGTCCCGACCGGAATACTCGAATCATACTCGTGTACGTCTTCTGGATATTCGATTCTGTGCATAAGCCATAAGCCCGTTGCCGTGCACCCGTCTCCCCGGAAGAAAGGGCCGCGTTCCCCAAACTCCGTACTGTTACCTATACCCCTCGCTCCCCTTCCCCCACCCCGACGCCGGTCACCTTTAAACCATTAGCGCGTTTCGCTCTATTGTGCTTTCCGGTCCAACGAATCGTAATTGATTGCTTAAAAATTACATTGGCCCTAGAGTGTGCGTGCGTGTGCGTGTGCGTGTGCGTGTGCAAATAAAGGATAAGAATAAAAGAGTCTATACGAAGGTGTATTGACGTGACGCGTTTACGTTTCAGCGAGTCCACGTGTCTTGGCGGTGAACTCCGGCCTGAACCAGACGTACAGGATAACGCGCAGGACGCCGAGGAAGGATAAGGCTCCTTGCATCTCGATAACGCCCTCGTCGTCGGGCACGGACTCGGACGCGCCAAAGATCGACGAGGACACGAAGCCGCGGCCAGCCAAGATCGTCAGATTCAATACCCCGTCCCTCGTGCCGAGCAACACCTTCCCCCGCATGAGTCCCTCCCGCAAGATCGAGAACATAAACATCGTGTTCCCGAAGCCGTTGGCCCCGAAAGCGCCTGTCGTTGACGATCTGTCGGCGGCGGTCCCTGCCAGTCCCAGGACCATCTACACAATGACGAAGAACATCGAGATGCGCCAGGAGGAGGAGGAGCCCTCGAACGGCTACGAGGAGGAGGCCAACCACAGCAGCAACAGCCACGCGAGCTTCCTCATAGCCGACGTCGAGCCCTGCGGCGTCACTACCCGCGTGCGCGTCTTTGCCGGGCTCGAGAACGGCTCGGAGGATGGCTCGGAGGATGGCTCGGAGGACGAGGCCGTCGGCAGGAGCGACGTCGCGTCGCCGAACACGCGCTTCTTCAACTCCAGCAAAAAGTCAACGGAGCTCGAGCGAATAGTCCAGACGGGGCGTAGGGAGTCGGGCAACCGGCTCATCCAGGAGATAATCGGTGAGCTCGACCGGAGCATCGCCGAGGGCCGCTCCAGCTTCGGCCGCGAGTCCCTCGACTTTGCCCGTAGCCTCGTCCAACCGACCCAACGGCACAACAACTACTCCGAAGACGAGGAGGCCTATGAGGAGGAAGGTAGACGTTGTTGCAGCAGCGGCAGCGGCAGCAGCAGCAGAAGCAGCAGCAGCAGTGATTCCGACCTCGCCAAGTCTACGAGCATCTCGTACAAATCGAGCGACAGCGAGGGTACGACGCCGCTCCCGCAATCCGAGGAAGAGGACGAGGAAGTCTATTGGATACCGAGCAAGGTCGTCAATATGCCGCGCACGAGCTCCCTCCTTAGTATGCTGTCGAGGGCCTCGGGCAGAAGCAGTAGGGGAAGCGGACGTAATTCCCCGGGTCTCAGTCCCATCAGGAGAGAGAAGTCCGAGGACTGGGAACAGCTACGGCAGCAGCAGCAGCAGCAGCAACAGCAACAACAGTACCAACAACACCAGCAGAAGCGGATCCTCGGTCTTACTTATACAGCGAGGAACGACAAGGCCTCGCGACAGCTCTTTAGGATCGACGAAGCCGCCGGAGTCCTTGACTCCGGATACTCCGACAGATCGGGCACCGTCTCCTCCTCGAGGACGGCGACCCTTGAACGGGACTCGCCCACCTGGTCGTTCTCCTCATCGCCGACGCTTGCCGACAGCGAGGGCGAAGCCTCCGTCGGCATAGTCTCTAGAGCCGCCTCTCAGGTCCACTCCACCCTCTCCTGGTGCGAATTCTCCGCGACCTACGATCGAGCCTTCGGTGAGATCGTACGCATCTAAGGCCGCGGGACCCGAGGTTTCCGTTCCCCTTCCGCTTCACGATATCTCCTTGTTTATTAACTCGCTTACGGGCACAGTCAGAAGCTCCTCGTCCCCCACCCCTCCGCCCCTCGGCAGCGATAACCCTAGGGTTTAAGCTAGAAGAATAGCATATTGTAAGGATTTTCTGTTTCTCCGAATAGTTGTCGAAAACTACTTTACCGACCGGGCCGCAAGTACCTATCATACCCAACTAGGGAAAGAATTACAAATAATTGCCTGGCCCGAGTTAACCATTCGTTTGCAATTGCGGATAAACTTGAAACAAACCAATCCCAAATCTAACTGTTAAATATTACGAATTATTTTTAAATTAGCCTGCAATTCCCCGAGGAATCTTTTAATTGTCGTTGATGCAATGGTTATTGGCAGGCAATCGTTATAAAATAAGCATCGATCCGCGCAAAGAAAGTCCGTTTCAAACTCGATTAATTACATTTGTATAAAGTTTTTAATATTCGAATTAGAATTCGAACACGAAATCCAATACGATAACGTTCCATTGATGTGTCAATATTATTATATAAGAAACAGAAAATCTATAAAGTATAAGGAAATATTATCCAAAATGTCATTTAATGTATAATTACTTTACATTTTTCTATCATATTAGCTTATAGTAGCTCTAATAAAAAAAAAATGGAAAGACCATTTTTCTATATTCGTAGTCTATTTCTTTTATTTTATTTTTATTTTTTTTTTATTATTATATTATAAATTATAATCTACATTTCACATAGTTGAATTATAATTTTGTAATCCATACTATATGTAATTGAAGTAATGTAATTGAATCAAAGGATTTAGCACGATGAACGAACGAACGAACGAACGAAAACGAAAAATTACGTATCATCACGTTTACCTAACTGCTAATATTTCTACTTGTGCGAAATAATGTCCTACCGAGTCTCTCCGTGCAATGAGTCGAAAGTAATAATTGCAAGCTTCGAATGCAGATTTTAACTAGTCTACTGCTGTTTTGTGATTTTATTTCTGGCGTAACATTAACGATCCAATGATGCCAAATGAAAATTAATAATTTCTTCTTTTTTTTTTTTTTTCTTTTTCCTTTTCCTTTTCTTTTTCTTTTTTTTTCTTGTTACTTTCGAAGCAGCTCCGTTCACATTCATTTTTGTGTTCCGCAGATGCGCGTCCGTGAATAATGCAACGCATAATCATAATCATCGTCGTCGATAATGTAGTAGGCGAGCAACAATAAAACAGCGCTTGTAGTAAGCGCGGTTCTCATATAACGAATGTCACGTTTGTATTTACTAAAGCTGTATAATATTTAATCTCTTGTTAAAGCCTTGTTCCACCTAAGTACCACCTATAACTGATACTTACCATTCATGTACATAACCACTTACTGTCGCGGTATTATTATATAAATAAAGATGTATTTAATTCAGCGCAGCTCAATGTAAGGCATAAAGCTCGTATTAAAATGGCATCGACTTTATGCCCAAGTACTTGCCGACCTTAACAATATAATATATAGCCTCACCCGTACATCTATCTACCTTCTGTAAAGCTAATAATAACAACAACAACAACAATAATAATAATAATGATAATGATAGAGGAAGAAGAAGAGTAATTGCGTCTTGTTTACATTTTTACCGAACGTCCTCATCCTTTCCTTCGAATAAGTTTCAGCCTCAGTCATGCGTATGAAACTGTAGTTGGCCCATCAAAACTTAAGTAAACATGGGGTTAGTGAACGGCTAATTTGAATATCCAAATAAAAAGAAGAAGAAAACAAAAAAAATAAACGAATTCGTTCGCGATTGATCGAATTGAATTTCACGTTGGCGCGGTGTTAATACCTTGTCCTTGAAAATCGGGTACTGGAAGAGCAGTAGAAGAAGGGCTCGGAGTCGGCCAATGAAGAATAGACGAAAGCCCGGGACGTAACGAGGACATCATGTCAGTTTTATTCGTCAGTTGAAATTACCCTCAGTTTAACGTGTAAAAAATGAAATTGCCCGTACAATGATGAGCCAATACAATACACGAGCCACTGTGATCTAGAGGAAGGCGAGCGTTGCCGCGCAATTACATTCCAAGTGTCCAGCAATTCGTTAGCGTAAGTTCAAAAGCATTTAAGTTCATTGCTCGTCGTGGAATCGAAGAGTTCAAGTCCAATTTATTTATTTATCCGGCAATCCAACGGATGCGTTAGAACCTTTGTCTTTAATTCTTTAATTCTTTACGTTATTGCAATGGCGTTTGCGCGCGGTTCCGGCGAAAGCGGCCAGTACCTAATTAATAATACGGCGTAATTGCGCGCGACGGTGTTGGCACGAAAGTCATGCTCGAGGGGCGGGAGAGGGGAGGAGTTGGGCGCAGATACCATCGGTGGGCGATAAATGATAAATATCGTCGACCGAGGTCTGGTAACGAAAGGAACAAATAATAACAAAATTGTATCAGTATTTATGACAATTTATTTTACGTTGTTGTTGAAGAACGTCCGTTTGCTTAAAGTCTAGGATCGGAGCAGGATGTACACGAGCTACGGGGGCGTCAAGGGCCGCTCTAAATCGAGCCTGGACGTGTCCCGGTCACCGGAGGAGGGTAACGAAGAGCCGAGCTACGGGAGCTCGACCTTGTCACGATATAACCGCCGTAGGCGCGCACAGGCCCCGGCCCAGATCAAGCGCGCTCGCTCTTACCTGAGCGACGACATCCGTCGGCAGTTCGAGCTCGGCTTCGAGAGGTCGACGCCCGGCACGGTGGCCCCGCTGCCCGAGACTCCGAGCTCCAGCAATTTCGTCAAGCGGCTGGTCGCGACCCTCGAGCGGAAGCAACGGGACGACGGATCCCACTACGCCCGCCCTGTCCCGTCCAACCGCTACGGGGCCCACTACAGGCAGCCGAGGAGGCCCTTACTCGAGGAGGTCGAGGCGATGCCGGCCAGTCGTAGCAAACAGCAGCAGCAGCGGCAGCAGCAGCAGCTCGACAAGAAGCAGATCTTTCTCGAGAGATTCAATACTGATCTCCCTCTGCCGCGGTACTTACAGCCCGCGACATTGTTTCATCTGCTACCCCAATTGCGCGCCCTTGTTACCGAGGCCCTTCGCTTCCTTATCCGGGTCATCGAGGGGCCCACAACCGGGCAAAAGCTCCCCTAGCTCCCTCAATTCGAATAACGATCCTTCGTCGGCTAACGTTTCTCTATCCCCGGACGCGACCGCGCTCTATCGTTTCGAGAGAGAGAGAGAGAGAGAGAGAGAGTGCGTGCGTGTGTATGCGTGTGTGTAAGAGCGCGAAAGTTTGACTTTTATGTATGCGCGGGTAAACTTTCCGAGCTGATCGAGCAAAGCCGTTCAAGGTCAGACTGATTCGCGCGCATTCCTTTATTTAATGGCAGTGGCAAGTCGGCGTGATGATTGGCTACCTAAATACCACAATAAGTATATAGAGAGACGGCCGGCAGCCGACGGACTCGCCTATTCTTTACTCACCTTTCGGTAACGCCTATTGCATACGAAAGAAATTAGGGGAGCGCGAAGCGAGCCCTCGTTAGCACTGGGGTTATTCGACAAATACATAATCCTCACAATCGTTCAAAAAAACGATGTTTGCGTAATAACGAGGTAATAACCGCAGGCCGGTGCGCCGCCGTCAGCTGGAGAAGGTGCCAGAGCGCGTCAACGAGGGTGCGGACGTCGATGAGAACGAATACGAGACGGTGGAGGAGGAGGAGGAGGAGGAGGAGGAGGAGGATGATGATGATAATGATGATGGTGATGAGGAGTTGAAGGAGGAGGAAGAGGAGAAGGAGTATAAGGAGGAGAGGGCAAATAAGACAAAGAGGAATGTTGCCGGTCGCGGGGTCGGCTCCGAGATAATCGAGATCGAGCCCAAGTACATGCGGGAAGACTGCCCGGGCCTCGGTGGTGAGAAGAGTCCGCCAAAGGCTAGTGCCCGCCGCCTCCTCAAGAGCTTCCTTTCGACGCTCGCCAACTGGCGCACCGGGAAGACCCTTCCCCGGGGTTCGAGGGACTATTACGCAGCCAGGGAGAGTCTCGGCGAGGAGATGAGGGCCTTCCGTCGCGACACCATGCCCCGGCTGATCGAACGAGCGGCCCTCGTGGATCGTGTCCGACCCTCGCCCAGCCACGAGAGCCACGAGTTCGCCAAGCTCATCAGCGCTAAGCTTCAACCGGACGATGATCCGAGCTACGGGCACGCGACCATACGGCCAGCCTACGGCAGCACGGCCTACTCCAGGCAACAACAGCAGCAGCATCAGCAACAGCAACAGCAACAGCGACGCACCGCGAGCTATCAGGACTGGATGACCCCGGTCGACGAGTCCATCTATGGCTCGAGGAGGATCGTCAAGGTTCGTTCTCCATCCTTCCCAAACTCCTCTGACCGCTTTGATCCCTTGGCGGTGAGCGTCATTGGTGACACACGTGCTGGTAATTACAGCCTCCAGCGGCGCCGAGGCGCGTCACGCTGAGCCGGCCGAGCGAGGAGACGCTGCGACCCCCGAAGCCTCAAGACCTCGAGATGTACCGGGAGTCCGTGCAACTAAGGAGACAGACGCCGAGCCATAATCAGATGCCGGTGATCCTCTACGACGTTCCCCGCTCGAATCGTCGGGTCGCGAGCTCTTACGTGACCGAGAGGAGCCGGCGCACTTCACCCGAGTACGAGAACATCGGCAACGTAATCAGCGACGATAAGCGGCTGCACTGCACCACCTTCACCACCTTTTAATCCAACAATAATAGCAGCGGCATCGCGATCAAGGCCCGACGGGCTCAATCTGCCCGATCCACAGTTTTTTAAGCCTTTCATGTTCTAGCCTTAAGAATAATCCGAGACTGCTCCTCCTCCACCTCCCTCCTCCTACTCCTACTACTACTACTACTGCTAGTAGTAGTATCCATCCATCCACGAACCCCCGGCCACGGCCATCGGTCTCGATTCTAACGCATACGTAAGCGTACGCAAGCACTTCGTTGCGATATGTTTCCTGGCGTGGAAACTTATCGAGGATAACGAACGGATAATAAATTTCATTACGGGGCGAGGCTAACGATACTCGTTACCCTGCCGCAATGTCCAGCCCAACGAGCCCCAACGAGCCCGAGGCGACATTGCCGCCACCGCCGCACCGCCGCTGATATGAGCGAATATCAGCAGGGCACGGCTTTTTAACGTTTAATTTAACCCAACGAGTGAGCGCGATTAACCCCTTTCGCCCTATCCACCCAGCCCTCCACGCGACTTACTACCCTTAAGAAACAAAGCCGTTCGTCGATCGTTATTAAATTAAACGTTAACCTTACCTTTAATAAATAACATTTAACCTTAATAAATCATCGATTGTGTAATTTTACGCCAATCAAAGCAAGCGCATAATAAATTTTGCTTTACGAGCCCCAGAAGCGGCCCCGTTTTTTCTTTTTCTCTTTTCTCTTCTCTTTTCCGCAACCCCAACGATCCCGTCGCGTTGCTTTTGCCGCAAACCTGTACTCGGGGACGTGCACAGGTTGCGTGCAGAGGTTGCATCCCCGGTAGGGGCGGTTCAGTTCCCGGCCGCCAGAGGGAGACAGGTAAGGGGGCGCGTACGTACGTATCGTTACGTCGGCCAACAATGCAACGCACACGACGATTAACCTAGACTTGTCAAAGGGATTCGAATGTCACCTGCCGAGCTCGTCCGTCAATGTGTTGGATTAGTCAGCGCGTAGAGATAGTCGCCAGGAAGGCTCGAGAAGGACATTAAAGCGAGAGAGAGAGAGAGAGAGAGAGAGGGGATAAAAAAAAACAACAACAAAGCTGAGCCAGGGAGCTGGCGCGTCCCCGCGAAAGCTTTCCGAGTCCAAGCGTTGCCGGAGGATTTCGCAGAATATGCAAGAGGCACCTTTTTTATTAACCGAATGGCAAGAGCTCAATTCTTTACTTTACGCGCCGCTCAGCGCTTCCAAGAGGATTCAGGTAGACTCGTTTGACATTGGCTGACATTAGCTGACATTTGCCATGGTCGTTTCCCCCCCCCACCCCCCTCCTCCTTCATCCCGCCACCCACTCACACAACCCGTACGAGACATTGTTTACCAAGTCAATGGCTTTTCCTTTGCTCTGTTCCAGTACACCTGCATCGCTGTATCGGAAAATTACATAGCACTCGGTGCGACCAGTGGAAGCATTTATTTATTTACGAGAGAGCCATGCACTTTTCAACAGTTGATTCCATTGTCGGTGAGTCGAGCTTACCACCACGATAATGATTGATTATTTCCAATAAGAATTTGCCAAAAGCCAATAAAACCCGACCCCCTTGTTGTTGATTGATATGCGTTGCCAGGAAGGAGCAGTATTTCGAGCACAAATATCACCTGATGAGAAAACCGTAGCCTTGACCACTGTCAGAGGAAGCGTTTGCCTAGTAGCCCTCAAGCCGAGTGTAAAATTAATCACAGTTTCTACGGAGCATGTGGGCGAAAGGGTGACCTGCCTCTGCTGGAACGACAATAACACGCAGGTTTACGCGGGCGACGATACGGGAAAAATATCAGTCACTGTTCTGCTAACCTTTATGGTAATTTCATTAAGTATTCATGAACTTACTCGCTTTAATTAATGTCCTGTATTTTCAAATTCACCCAGGTTAATGGAATATTCCAGTCCCGGTCGTGTACTTTAATGAATTTGGACTCTAAAATTGTACAAATGAACTTTGCTTCCCCTTTACTATTGATATCTACCCTGAATCGCTGTTACCTCTGTCACTCCGTCTTGGGGCAGTTCATGCATATTGGAAACAAGCCCAGAGACGGTGAATTTGGTGCTTGTTTTCTTAAAACGCAAGTCAGCGACAATAGAGGTCACGTGGCAGGGAGGAAAAGCAGAGAGGCGAATAACGGAGTAGATCAGGAATGCCTGTTAAAGATTTATTGTGCTCGACCAGGTTCTAGGCTTTGGGAAGTAACAGCGAGCGGCGTTGTTATCAAGACTCATCAGTTCAAGGAAGCTTTGGCCATAGCGCCAATTCCGGTGTACAAGCCATCTATAGGAAAACATTTTAAATTAAAAAAACGAGATAAGCTGTGGCCGGTGCAATCAATTAATTTTGCTCAACTATTTGTAATTAATAATAAGTATTTATTTTCTTACACAACGAATGGATTGTACGTTTTCGATCCAGAAAATGCAGAGGTGGTACTGTGGAACGATGAATTTCCGGATACCTCTATGTCGCACATTATCAACGGCAAGATTTATCTAATGACATCTTCCAATGTCTTTCACTGCCTTACCTTTCAATCCGTTGACTCTGTAATTTCAAAGCTTTACGATAAAAGATTGTACAAAGAATGCTACGATATGTGTGAAACACTTAAGCCACAACTTCTGACCCCTTTGAAAGAAGACTCTTGTGATATAGATATTAAGCAAAGCACAGATTTATCAGAAAGGCTTTATTCGATAATTTCTTTGATGAAGTCGCAATACAGTACTCGGCCAATAAAGCTCGAGTCCGGCATCGTTATCGTCAATTCTGGCAACAAAAGCTCAAAGAACGAATTCATTTCTAATATCGACAGGCGATACGACGACGAACGGCGACCACGACGGCGAAGGTGGCGACCACGACGACGGCGACGACGATCTAAAAAATATCGAAGAATTGGAAGAAAGTTTCATAAAACTCAGTACGAATAACGCAATAAATTCAGTCGGCGCGCACACCGAGGAGGACACAAATTTTGATATAGATTATAATAGGGCGAAAGATAATTCGGCCGACAAAGTAGCCGATGACGTAGTTAACGTAGAAAGCGAAACCGACCATGTCAATTCGTTACAAAAGACTGTCTGTAGCGTACAAGCTGATCTGGAGTCATTGTATCTGTCGATGAGCTCACAAATGACGTCCGACATGACGGACAAGCAGCTGCAAGGAATCCTGAAGCTCTTTGCCGAGACCTTGGACGACGTTAAGAGGAAGTACGAAGTTTCAAAGGAGCTGCAGGGTTACTTGTTCGAGGTCATCCGCTCCGCGGAGCTCCACTACTCCAATAGCCTCTTAGAGAACTTGTCGGTGGAATTGCTTGGGAAAATAGATAATGGGGAGGCGTTGGAGCAACTAGTCAAAATTTTTATTGATATTAATTCATTGAAATACGTAGAGTGCCGCTGTGGATTCCCATATCCGGTGTTTGGTGCTGGTGCGAGTAAGTCAGCCAAGCCAAAGTTTTATGATATTGGGAAGATTCTTCTGGAGAAGCTGTCAATGGCCGAGTCCGATAGAACCTCCTTAAAAATTTGCGCTCAAATACCTTACATGTGGAGGGACTACTTGCTGTTTCAGGGTTACTACAAGCAGGGCATCCCAGGCTTTATTTTGAAACAGTGCCTTCAAACCAGGGACAGCTTTGTACTATCGATTATATTACCTACGCTGAGTAAGGACCAATGGAAACTGGCAGGGCAATGCCTCGACAATATTAAAAACGGACGATGCGTCAATTGCTTCAGGCCCTACGACAATGACCAAATCTTATTCAAAGAGTTTGCCATCGACTGGTCTGGCATTACCAATTTCTTTATTAAAAAACAGGGCCCTGCCAAGGCCATGACCTTCCTCTATCAAGTTCATGAAAATTTACCTCAAATTGCATTTGACAAAGGGTAAGGTTGTACATTACTTTTTTTTTTATACCTGTACTCTTAAAAAATGTCTCTCTTACGAAACAATACAAAAAAATCCTCCTCTCCAGCGTATACAAATCAATCATATTTTCCACAATATTGAAACATCACGGAGTCAAGCATGCAATCGAACTCGACCATTCCAGCGTAGACCACAACTCTATCTGCTCCCCAAAGGTAACACCTGCTAAGTACGATAAATAGATAAATACAGTTCTTTGTCAAGATTATTATGAATATTATTTCATGTCCGAGGCTAGCCCTCCAGACTTCTGTTGTGTTATTAACGTCAATGCTGACGTTATGCTTATCGTTGAAACATTAATGGCTGAATTTCGTTCAAGGTTTTGGAAAAAGTGGTGAACAGCATTGAAAAGGATCTGGAGGAGCCTATAAACAAAGAGCTGTTTGGAGCTGGACCTCACCATTGGGGTATGAGGTACAACATAGCTGCATCGACATGTCCGTGCTGTACACTGTCACTGCAGACGCCTGTCTTATTGGGTGATAACGGTATAGCTCTCTTCCCCTGCGGACACGCTTACCACGTTAATTGTATGATCCAGAAGAAGATTTCCAGGTGTAATCTCCACTCGCAGTAATTAGAGATGGTCGACGATACCATGAGATATATATGTATATACCAAGCTGTCACACCGTACGGAATTATAATATATTTAATAATCGATCGTAATGAATTGTTTCCGAGTCATGGTTATAGAATTAATTTTTTTGCTCATGGATACTTTATTTTTACCAAGTATATTTTAAATATTGAATTTTCGTAAAATCTTACTCATGTGATAATAATGTAAAACGTTTAGAAGTTATTAAAAAAAAGTATTGAATGTATTTTATTGAATTTGTTTAATACATAATGATTATGGTGTGTGACTTGTTATCCCATTTAAAAATGTTTTTGGTACAAAGTCAGGATATGCGTACTCGCCCGACTACATACTTATCTTACAATGATGAATCAGTCTTTTTAAATAAATTAAGAATAATCATCTCCGTCAGACGCACTTGTATGTACAAATTTAGAAATCTAGTAGTTAGTATAACTATGAGAATACCTGAGGTAGATTAAAAATCGCAGTCTTTTCTGTAATATGACATATACGTATGCGTATGCGCGATGATGTACGTGTGGCTGGCTTGGCGGCCGTGTGTGTGTGAGTGCGAGTGTGTGAGTCTGTCTGGGTGCGTGTGCACACGATTATTTATAATTTTGAAAAGTTGTCGATGTAAATATAATATTTGTAAAAATAAATGAAAAGATTTTGAAATTTTAAAACGTACATAATAAAATCAATCAAATTAAAACGAATGTATATATATATATATAACACATTGTGATTAAATCGAATTTCATTGCGTTTACGTATAAAAAGATCAAGCACAGAAACGATGTTATAATAATATCATGTCGCTGTTTTTTTTTTTTTTTTTTTTTTTTTTTTACCTTAACGAATAAAGTATCCGTTTATTTACAAAAAACGGTTCACACCGGTCACACTCTGAACTCTAAATTTAAGAAATCCTCAATCGTCGCACTCGGGTGCTCGTCATTCTTTTCAGATCTCTCCCTAACTTACCTTACAACAATTCGCCTACATTTTCTCAAGCAAAATATAATTGTTTAATAATAACCAACAACAACAACAATAATAATAATAATAATAATCATTTCGTCACGATGACGAAATGATGTTTAATTAATTAATTAATTAATTGAACAAAAGCCTTTAAAGGTACAATTAAGATGTTTCGTTTGAGCAGAGCAGTGATTAGATGTTTTTAAAGCAACTGAATAAAAGTGTATGTTGGAAGGCAAAACAAAATGAAGCGTTTGATGAAAGCATTCTCGAGAAATCAACTTATTTACATTGAGCTACTTTCTCGTTTTCTTTTTTTTTTATTATTTTACTTTATTCCGGTCTCCCTTCCTTCCGTCCGTTCCGTCCATTTCTAATGGTCTAGTTACAAGTTTCGTGATAAAATTAACTCGATCCATCCGTGGTTTCAGCAGAAAACATTGAAAATAAAAATGTCTTTGCCGGCCAGGGCCACGGAGTTGAAGTTCACAAATTTTTATTTTACAAACGCTCTTATCCTCGGTTAGTCTCCTTATGTACATAATCCTTAAAAGACTAGAGTAGCCACAATTCTTTTAAAAGACTTATCTGATTTTTTTTTTTATCAATAGAGATGGATTTGGTCTCCAAATCTTTTGGAATGATAATTGTCAAACTTAAATCAATAATCATTATTGGGCATTGGTTGCTGTGATAAGGCACTGTACGCTTCTGTATGCGTAGTACAATGGTATCGTTATTCGTATTATCAGTGAATCAAAGGGATTTACGTGCGAGATTCGATTAAAAATTTTGACAGTATTCATTTACACGCTATTTCTATTAGGGAAATTTAATAATTAATAATTAATAATAATTAATAATAATAAAACAAAAAGACTCTTTCAAAGCTTTACAAGAATACGAGTATTACAGTGGTGGATCATCAGTCTATTAAAAATATTAATTATAAAATTTGTTTGACAGAAGAAATACGACATTTATCTTAACGGAATAAACAATAAGTTAATAATGACATTATATCTTCTTAACGTTTGCCATGACTTTTCGTATAAGCGGCTAATAAAATCAAGAACATTAATTTACGGGATTACGGGATACGCTAATTCGGTAACATTTATTGGTGTACTTTTTTTTTTTTTTAATATCAATTAGAATTGGCATCTTTAATAATTGATAATTCACTAGGTCTTGAAATGCATTTTCATGAATATAGATAATTATCATAAAAGATATTTTGAAGTTCAATTATCTTGTTAAAACGACTAATACAGCAAAAAGAAACAAATGATATAATAATAATAATAATAATAATAGTAATAATAGTAATAATGATGATGATGATGATGATGATAGTATTGATGGTAATAATTTGTGATAGTTGTATTAGGATTTTGAGAAAAACACCTACACAAATTTTATGTGACAAATAAAATTGTAACAGCTACAACGGAATACAAGAGCCGTCTTTTTTCTTTTTATAATTGTTATCATCGTGATATTTGATGCGTCCATTAGTAATTTATGCCTTTAATAATGTGTCAAAACAATTTAACATCGAAACAAATCGTCACCCGAACACTCCGCCTCAACAATCGATTTTACTCTGCGATACAGCACTTTAAACAAATTGTATCAGTACTGTTTTGTAAATAATACCGGGTAGATACAACCTTTTCAAATACAATACAACGTAGTTGTTGAAAATGCCGTAAAACAGTTAATCGATGCAATATACAGACAGTTGAGGGTGTATTTTTTCAGATCTGTAATTATTATTATTTATTATTATTATTTATTATTATTATTGTCAGACGATAACAGGATTCATGACAAAGATTAATTACATCCTTGGAATGAGTTATTTATAATTTCTGTAAATTTATTTTAATAACTTTTTTACAATGGCTAAGATATAATCATGCAGTTGTTCTAATGGTTTACCCCAACTTCATTAATGCATTAGTTTATGTCTTATTTAATAAATGGAAAGACTAGTGGGCTCGATATATTTTTTCAGACTTTCACGTATTAGATCGAAGCTTGCGCTGTCGCAACTTTTAATCGCTACAGCACTTATTTGTCAGCGTTAGCATTCAATTAAAGATTTTCGTGGTATCGCGATACCTGCGATACCTGCGATACCATTTAACGTATGACCTTCCTATTCCCTCAAAGAACATTAAGAATTAACGTTGCTTAAATAAATGCATGAAAGAATTACTGCGTTAAATAATTGGATAGAGAAAATTTTTTGTTTCGATTAATGAAAATACGTCAGAGTAATTGTATTCCATATTATTTCTTTTACAATACTACGGTCATATTCATATTCTTTTAAAAAATTTCATATCCAAAAAAGATTTGGGTCCTTAATTTTATTTGTTTTATACATTATTTATATATATATATTTATATATATATATATGGGATGGGAGAAATGTATAGCTTTGATGTACGTACGTATATGTACATTATATATATATGTGTGTACATATGAATTTCACAATGAAGTAAATTAAAAAGAACGAGGCCTTTACAAACAAAGAAGACGCTCTATTTTTTAATTAATTGAAATAAAGTAAAAATCAACGTTTAAATAAGGACTGAAGTTAATATTTAGATTAAAATATGCGAACAATTTCGTACCTGATTTAGGTAAGGTAAGCCTTTGCTAAATGTCCGACAAGTATCAATAGTACTACTACTAATAATAATCATCATAATAATAATAAGAAGAAGAAGAAATTAAAAAATGTTTCGGAAACAATATTTTGTGCGACTATCCGAATGTATAAGCTACTTTTATACATTGCCCTTCTCGCTTCTCGAGTCATTATCAGGTATTATGTACGATATAGGTATACATATACACATATATATATGTATATACGGCTTCTTACACAGGTTTCCGTAGCTAGCTAATGCAATCCTAATGTTACCTTGTGGCGTAAGGATTTTGCGTAATAAGCTGTCAGACAAATAGCATCGCCCACAACGATTAAGAAGTATCCGTACTTGGCGGCAAGAGCTTTATATAAGTACGGTGCACATTGAAGGGAAATGTAAAAGAAGTAATAATCTAAATCACATAATGAGCAATAGTCTAAATACAGGCATGCAATTCATAATCGTATTTACAATGTAGCATATTTTAAATGCAAGTTAACTTTACATGTGCGGCCAGCAAGATATACCGCCGCCAAAGTATCAAAATACATATTCAAACTGTATTACGTCATAATTGAAAAGCACGTTAAATTATTCTAATTGGCAAAGTTGTACTTTCCCACAATAATACAATTTTTTTTAACCATTTACTTCGACAACAGTTGACAAACGGATTTATTAACAGGTGGCCAGATACTGGTTTTAGTATATTAATTATATGTGTGAATCCGAATGACTTTATTTAATTTTAGATGAAAAGAGAACGATTTGTTTGGTCGAGATCGATATCGATCAGATCACATGACATCTTTACTTACACGTTTCTTACGTAAACAACGAAAATATCAACGAAAAATGAACTTTTAGTCAATCGAATGCTTGGCATTTTTTTTTTTTTTTATATATGTATATATATTTTTCTTTCATTCTTCTTTTTCAATAATAATTATACATTGAATTTAATAAGAGCTTGTTGTTGATCAACTGACACTGACAAAAATTATTCGCCGTTTTATAGATCCATCCGTGTGGATTTCTTCTTCTCATTTTTTGTTTTTGTTTTTGTTTTTTTGTTTTAGTTCATTTATAAACATAAAATACAATAGAAAAGATCTTAGTTAAATTGTATATAACAAAGCAGTGAGGGACATTTTTTATTTTTTGACAAAATTGCGATTACGAATCAAACGCAATGACTAGAAATAAGGCCATTATGGTTGAAATAAACGTTTAGCATAGCTAAGCAGCAAATAATTTTGGCTTAAAATAACAAAATGTTTGCATTACTTGACCGCAAATAATAAAAATACGACTAATAAAGATACGTTGCAGTTAGGGGAGTGAAAAAAAAATTAACTAAGGAATTAGTCTTGCATTTGACATCTCGATCATACGCAGAATCACTTTTTACAGCACATATTATTAATCATATAAAGAGTAAATTCGATGAAGATGAAAGTTAATAAAGTAAGACAAAATTAACTATTTAAATCAATATCACGTCCCTTATTATTTTGCCTCTCAATCTATCAGTTTAATAATAAAAGTAGACATCGAGCAGATTATTAATACATTTTAAAATATTGTTATTACACATCTATCATTAAAATATCAGATGAGGTAAAAAAAAAAAAAAAAAAAAAAAAAGGTAAATAATCATTAAGTGCAAATAATAAAAATGGAATACATTTTAGGCTTTATATCCGATAATAAATGCGTACCTTACGAGCATTAAATACGCTCGTAAGCTCGGTATTATTTATCATGTGCACTTGCATTATTTAAATTATAATCAATAAGGTTTCTCTTAATATTAAGGCGTACAAGTTCCTCGTGTTAAAAAGGATACGCCAGATACACCAAAGAGGGAAAAAAAAAAAAAAAAAAAAACGAGACTTAATCTACTTATTAAGAATTAAAAACTTTTAGCAGAGCTAATAATAAATTTCTTATGAAGATCTACAAAAAATACGAAAAATATACTTCGCACAATTCTGTATTAATACTTATTTATGCAAGTAATTGACAATGTAATATTTAATTGCGCAGAAAATTTATTTGGGCTAAGGTTTTTTTTTTTTTTGCTTCTTCCTGCGGACGCGCCCACTCTCAAAGGAATTAGCAACGAAAAATACAGAGAAAAGCTGCGTAATAAATTTTCCGACTCTTTACACTGACACTTTCTTGATTACAAGGATCGTACACTTTTAAAATTACTCAATAACATATTAAATAAGTGTAGAGCGATTGCAAATAAATTTTGCACTTTTTCGATAAATATCATGCTTTGTTTGTTTTTTTTTTTTTTTTTTTTGACAGAAATGATACAATTTTATTTAATTTAAATTTTTAAAGATAACTTTCAAATTAAAAATTGAAAAAATATGTACAAAATCAAATTATATTATAACATAACAGTTCTACAATTTGCACATTTGTATACTCATAGCTATTTTAAAGCGAATAATAATAATAATAGTAGTAATAGTAGTAACAGTAGTAGTAGTAGTAGTAGTAACAGTAGTAGTAATAGTAGCAGTAGTAGTAGTAGTAGTTGTATGAGTGGTTGTAGTGGTAATAGTAGTAATACATTATATTAGGTTTTCAACTACACGCACGTAAACCTGCTTGGAATCAAATTCATCAATTAAAAATTAGGTTGTAAACTCTATTATTGATATATTATTGTTGAGATTATTTGTATATAACTTTCAAAGGGCGTGTAAATATTCATGGAGTTTTACTTGAAAAACAAAAAACTTTCGATCGTAAAACTCGTTCAGTTTGAAATTCTCCCGGTCGAAAATAATGCAAAAATATATATATATCATATATATATATATATATATTTATGTATGGCAATAAAAGAAAATATAAAAAATAAAATTGTTCGAATATCAATATTCATTAGGTACTTAAAAATTCTATTGCATATACAGATAAAAAAAAAAAAAAAGGGGGGGGGGGTGGGGGAGGTTGCAATAAATGTAAAGATCGAGCAGCTTAAAAATTGTATTATAAAATAAAAGATGAGATTCAAAATTAAGTTTAAAAGACGCAATCAATAAGCTTGTGGTGCTCGGTGATCTCACTTTTCGCTACTTACTACTAAAGAGATAATCGTACGAAATATAAGAAGGCGTATAAGTGTAGATGTTTAGAAATACAGTTTAGTAGAAACATAAACAATTGCAATTTAAAAGTATCCATGTCGGGGGTATGGCGATCGCACTTCATCAATTATATACATATATATATATATATATATATATATATATATGTATGTATGTATAAAAAGTAATGCATAAACTTATTGGTACAAATAAGGAGA